>WEIV01001462.1:35018-42712 GCA_013390005.1 Calyptomena viridis
AAATACCGAACTAATGAAGGTTTCTCTGGAAAACACAACATTTAAAGCTCTCTTGCATTTGCTGTTATCTAAGGGATTTGAGGACTGAGTAGTAATTTTCCATGATGACTGAGAAGAAGAAATATTTACTAGATTAAAATAGTTTAGGAAATACAACATGGAATAATGGAATGAAAAAGGGAGAAATGAGGTACAGTGTACTCTTTGGAAGGAAGCCATGCTTGGGGTTGCTGTCTTCAAAGTTATCCATGTGAGCAGTTTGACCTTGCAGGGATGTGCAGGGCAGGGCAGTAGCTGGACCTTTCCCTGCTCATACAGTTTCTGTTACAGGCCTTTTGCAGTGCTCAGCACAACTCTCACTGCAGCCGAGTGCTGCAAACGTGCCCCCGTTCCAGGGCTGCCGTGGGATTTCTGAGTCAGGAGTGGAGGGCCCAGCGCGGACGACTGACTGACAGCCTGGGATGTAGGCAGTGGTGTGTACTGCGGGTTTGTGTGCATAGTCACTGCTTTCCTGGGAAGTACATCCCGGCTGATTGCTCCAGGATTACGGCCCATTCCAGAACATAATTCCCAAAAAGCAAAAAGCTGCAGGATTGACTTTGGTACCTTGGTGAGGTAACTGCACATTCTGCTTAGCTCCATGTCATCTGTATTTTTGTGCTTGTAACAATGATTTGGGTGACTTTGCAGAGTTGCTGTCACTTAACTCCACCGTTGTTTGTGACAAATCCAGTTTTTGAAAGTTCATTGAGGGGAGAGAGCAACTAGTAATACGCACTTCATCTTGCACACGGTCCATGGTATATGACCCTGACAGGTATTTTTGAAACAGGTAATTGCAAAATTTCTCTTACGTGTATTTTCTTTATTATAAGTTACTTCAGCGTCACTTCTGCTCATTACTGATGTAAAATATCCCGTGGTCTCCAGTAAGCATCATCTCACTAGAGCAGAGTCATAAAGAATCTTTGTTGTGGCTTGGCTCCACAGCATCTTGGAGATGAGTACAAAGTTCTTAGGGGAAAAGAGAAAACATAGCAAAACAATATTACACTATTATTCCAGGTTAGCTAAATGTTTAAAATTAGGAAATATCTTGTATCTACAGTTAAATTTCTTTTGAAGTGTTTTGTGGTATAGTAGAGGTGCTAAAAGTATCTCTTCCCAAAGTATATGGTATTCCTCCATCATCAGCCGGAGGTCTCTAGAGGTGGTTAAGTTTACCAGCACAATAAGAGAGCACTTTGTTGGCCTGTGGTCCCACCTCCACTGAAGGCTTTTGCAGCAGCCTTGCCTGGAAGGAGGAAATGCACTGCAGTTCACCTTTAAATTGGCTCTTTTCTCATTTAATTTATGCTCATCTTTGCTTGATGATACAGTTCCTGGTGTATCTTCTGTAGGCAGGGCTGAATTGCACAGCCATGTATTGTTTCCATTTTTTTTCTCATTAGTTTCAAAGTGGGGTAGCCCAAAGGCAGAAGTCCTGGAATGCCTAGGGAGGTGTGAGTTCAATTCCCATCACTGCTCAATGTCTGGTGCCAGGGATTCTGTAACCATCCCATGGGTCTTTCCCGCTCCTCTGCCTTTTCTACCAGGTAGTTACTGACCTGATGGGTGTTCCTTGTGTAGGTGGCAGAGAGCGCCGAAGGCCGATGCCCTTTCTCTTGCAGGGTCGGGGGTGTGCAGGCTGCAGAGCCTGGCATGGGCACAGTTGAAGGTTGTGGAGCCAGAAGGTTGCCTGTGTCCTGTGTGGCAGAGGGTGCACCTGCAGCACTTGGGGCTGCAGCTCTGCAGGGGTGGGGAAGTTGCGTGTAGCTGGATGGATCCCTTGGATAAGGGGGATTTCACACAGGTTTAAGTTCATGAATCATTTTCAAATGGCAGAGCATTCAAGCCCGATTATGAGTAAAGTTATCAGTTTGTGGTGAGATGGCATTATCTTACTAAATTACTGTAACTTCAAAACCACCTTGCATTAGTTTTAATAGCCTGATGCTTTTGACTTGGTTGTATCACAGTGGGCTGTTTCTCACAGCACCGTTGCCATTTGGGGTATTGGATTCTCCCTGTCTGTGATAACCAGAATGCAATCTGAGCCTGTATCTTTGAAAAAGGCTGGTCTACCTTAGATGAAAAGAAATGCAATATTAACAAAAATCTCATAAAGGTGAACTATGTCTGTCATGTGCTGTGACATTGGGTGGCTGTTGGACAGCTGTTCTAAGGTGGCCTTTGAATACCTTTTAGGTGCATTTCCTGCAAACTGCAATCTGAGAGGATTGCAGGTTTGTTTTTTTTTCTTTGGGGGTTTAAACCTGCATGTCCATAGGTAATTTGCTGTCCTGGTAAATACTAAACTTTTACCCACATGTCTGCTTGTCCTTACCTTTGGGCAAAGTGCTCTGTTTTTATTGTTTAGGGTAGAGTTTAGGTGATGAATGTATGAAACACATTCTCTAGGATAGGAGGTTGCACCCTCATCTCAATTCTGCTGGTGGGCCACAGTGGGCTCCAACTGACCCACAGAAACCCACAGCGCATCAAAAATTTAATCCCCTTGCCACAATCCATGTAACGGGAAGTGCCTGTGCTAGAAGGTTGTGTTTTGTATTTCCCCAATCTCAAGCACCACTCTATGGTTATTTGAACTCTTTAAATAGTCACTGAATTCCCCTCTAGGAACTGGGATTCAGGCTAGAGCTCAGGGCTTGACACAAGCCACATTTCCAGTCCTCAAGAACCCTTAATTTTTGTAAAAGGCTGTGGAATTCCTAGGTAAACTAACTCTGACTTCCCAGTTATTTTTTGTCATCACACTTCTTACTGCACCAAAGCATCTGGGAATGCCTGACTTTTTTTGATAGCCGCTCCTCTTAATTTAGTGGGTTTTAGATTTAATTTCTGCAACACTTTAGGACTAATTATATGACAGCCTGCTGCCAAAATGCCTCGGGTTTGGCTCCTGCAGTAATTTGCATTGGATTCCACTCTGGATTTGTTTACTGTGTGTAATGAACATCAACTACACTGCTGTCATCCCCGGGATTTATTGCAGCCAAGGAAAATGAAGGTGAGATTGAAAGCTTTACTTGGGTGAGTCTGGGAGCTGCAATACTGGGAAAGTAAGAGTCAAGGTTAAGTCATGTTTTGTATCCCAACCTCTGCCTTCTCATAGTTTCATCTCCTTTTATACAAATAGTTATTTGTGGTTTTAGTGGGGTTTTTTTCCTAATCTCTAGGTTAGTGGGGTTTCTTTTAAATTGTCATAGATGTGACATTCTTTTGAAACCTACTCCATCTAATAATTACTTTTTAATAACTGAAATTGGTCCTTAGTCTTGTCTCTACTATTTATCCAGTTACCAATCAATGTGAATATTGCGATACATAGTACTAATGAAAAATATTACCAGCATAGTTCCATAACTGTAACTCTCACCCATGTGCTTCTCTATTGAGGTACCTCATGAAGCTACAGGGAGCGAACTAGTGAAAGTTAAGTGATGCTTAGAATTTTGTTCCCAAGGCAGGCAGGCTCTCCTGCACTAAATTCCCCATGGGATATTTCACAAAGCTCAAGGCTTTGATGTGTTTGGTGTGTAGGACACATCCTGCTTGGTCTGAGTCCTGCCCGGTTTCTTCCTGCAGCAGGTGATGACACTGCCCTGAGCCCCTCCGTGCTTCACAAGATCTTGTATTTATTTAAAGTCACACAGTCATGGACATTTTGCCACATGCATTTGGGTTTTTCTATAGCTTGGAGCTCGCAGAGTGGCAAGGCAGGGTAAAGACTAACTTAAACCAAATGAGATGTAAACGAGGGGGAGTCCAGACAACATAGAACAAGATAAATGCATTTGCAAGTCAATACAATCTGCCTCACTTTCTGAATTAAACCACTTGAGCCAGAGTCATTTAAGACCAAACACTACCAGCTTAGTGAAAAGAATTTATTAGAAACTGTTAATCACTACACAAAACTAGATTTTAGAGTATTTTTTCAGTAGACAGCACTCCAGCCTTATGCTACATACACCATAGTTGTGGACTTTGGACAGCCACTGTGCTCGTAAGATAAATCTTTAGGATGAGACATTCAAGCAGCATGCACAGCGAGAGGGGAAGAACTGCATGGAAAACCCATGTGATTTGCATAAGTTCACAGAAGGTACACAGTTTTATAATTGTTTTCCTCAAGGCAACTAGGATTGAAGGAATTACCAACACCCTGGGGCTCAGTGTCCCCACCTCTCTGCCTTCAGTGCTAGTCCAGGTTGGGACTTTCCAGTACCAGGAGCTTCAATAAATAGAAATACAGCTTTCACACTACTTCAAAAACATGGCTATGAGGTTGCAGGACTTGCCTTCTCAGGCAGCCACACCAGCAGAGACCTTGCTGCTTTTTGGGAAAAACAGGAAAGTCTAGATTAAGGCAATGCATTTTTTAATTCAACATAGAAATTGTAACAAACTGTATATTTTCTGACAAATTCCAAAGTATTTAATTGTAAAAAATAAAGTTACTTATCACATGCTACTCTATCTGATATTCTTCATTAGGTTTTGAAATACAGTGGAGCATCACTATAGTCACTGCCCCAACAACATGGCAGCCAGTGACAGCTTTTCTTCCAGCCAGGAGCTGCAAAATAAGAAACTAATGACCCCTCCCTTCTCCCAGCTCAAATCCTGTTGTTTCTTCCCACCCAATTTCCATCTCTCCTCCAAAAGGGGAAAAAGCCTCCCATAAAACACTTATCTGACTCCTGAGAGGAGCTTTATAGCAAGGCTCAACTGTATGGAGTAAAAAAGATATAAAAAAGCAATTAAAATCCAAAAATTCAGAGAAGGAAACTGTAATAAAGTACACATGGCGTGATAAATCAGGATAGACATAGCAATTTGCTACATTTTTCGAAAAGTGCTAACCAATTTTAGCTTAAAATATTTCAAGAGATCTTACAAATTGCTACCACAATGTAAAACTGAGTATTTTGAAAAATCTAAAACCTGGCTTGACTGTAAAAAATGTATTATATCTGTTTCTAATTTACATAGCATTTTTTATTTAGGCACACAAAAATAAATATTGACAGTCAAATGCTTCACTAAGTCTGCAGAAAGTTATAGTTAAAACCAAGTGACCAACCGCTATGACAAACATTGCATTTTTACACATCTCTCTCTCAACTCTGTGTGTGTGTACAGGGGTGCATATCCCTCATTTCATCCTCAGGCTCCTGCAAAAGTTACTTGCAGGGTGAGACTGTTTTCTGCCAGTAAACAGGTAATTCGGGAACTACTGGCCACAAAGAGGTAATTTCTCAGAAAACTCAACTGACAGTTTCTGTGAAAATGGTTTACCCTTGCTTTTTGGGCCAGGAGACTTTGGGCTGGAGCAGAAGCCAGGCTGAGGCAACACCAAAGATTAGGGAACAGCAGGAGTGGAGGGCTAGTGACAAAACTTTAATAGCACTGTCTAAGAGTAAGGGAACAAATATGTCTATGGCAGAGTAAGGCTCCTTCTCACTCAAAGGAGAAGGACCCCAAGCTGTTCTGTTCTTTCCACAAGGAACACAGAGCGATCTCAGTGTTTCAGCAACCCCCCCTGCTGCCGTGCCTCAGTGAATCTGGTTTTACCTCAGGTGTAAGCATTCCCCTAGCACATGCAATGACCCCACACCTGCTTTTAAAATGCTTGTGGTACCTCTAGTAATCTCCTTCCACGAAAGTGCTCAGGGAACCAGGAAGACACGTGACTTCCAATGGCACAGACTCAATGATACCAGCCTGGTGATCCATGCTGCAGTCCCCAGCTAATGAAGAAAAGTATTGTGCAGCTAAGATAGGCACAAATGGCAGTCTCTGGTCAACTGGGAACCTATTAACAAATTCCAGCTTTCTTGATTTTACCTGACAAAGAAACTGGTTTTTGTTACTGAACATCCAGCTCTAGTACACTAATTCTCTACTAGCTAAGGGCAGGGTTAGACATGAATTGAGGCTGTCAGTGTGTGGTGATTGAGGGCTTTTAGAACATAAAAAAATACTCAAGTTATCCCACTATCTTGAAAAAAATTGAAAAACATCACAAACAATACCAAGCAGCATAATTTTTATTTGGTGTTACAACAGATGTGGAGCACCCATGGTTTTGGGCGCCACACTTTACTGTTTATGATTTTTCTTCTTAAAATCTAAACAGTTCTTGTGTTCAGACAACTCCACGTGCTTTTTTAATATACAGATTGTGACCCCTGCATTGAGCCTGTCCAGTTAGCACTAGAAATATTTGTCAAGGCAACTCATTCTTTTATCTTTGCTATAATTAGGGAGCAATCAAAAGAAAACATTTACTTTAATCTGACCGATTACATGTACTGTACATACCTGTTCCAAACCCAGCATACTCAGAAGTTTCTAATTTAATGCACTCTGTTAAATTCAAAATGCTGTACATCTAAGTATCCACACAATCGTACATTCCTAATGATTCTTCTTTACACCTTTATTCTTTTTAGACATCTGTTTTTAAAAAGGAATAAAGAAGTTGCCCTGCAGATCTATATTTCTTTAGAACAAAACATTATATACTACCTTGAAAAATAATTTTATCAAAACCAAATTCAAACCACAGTCATGTACAACTTTCAGTTAACGGTTCATGTTGAAATTGCACTTCGCAGATAGGATGAAACTAAAAAATGAAAACACATTCTATTTCCTTTCACAGGAGACTGCCTCTTCAGGATTTTTCTTCCGTGAATGTTTGTATTTGTCTACATACGCTTTCACTAGATTTGCCACTTTTGCAGAATTAACTTCTCCGCTCTTGCTATGACAAACCTACAACAGTTTTAAAGAAAAGAAGTTTGAAACATTTCTATTGTTTTGCCACAGTTCCACATTATTTTTTATTTTTCCAACACGCTCGATTTCTCCATCCCAGGAATAACATATTTTAAAACTCCTAATACTTTCTGATTGTTTCCCAAATACTTCTGAACTCAAATTCCACTCTTCCCCACAATAAAAGAGTTTTTTTCTGAGAAGCCAAGAAAGCTCTGCTGGATGGAAAAAGATGGAAGGTATTTTTGCTTCTCTTTTCCCCCCCTTTCCCATCAACTACGAGTTGTTCCCATAAGAACAAGAAATCCACCCCAAACCCTACCTCAGTTGAAATGTATGCATCTTGGATTACTAGACCAACTTACTTTATCTACAGCTTTCCGCACAATTTCTTTATATTCTTCCTTAGTGATGTCTTTATTTTGGTAGAAAGGTTTAATAGCTAATTTGACCTCTTGTGCCGCTTTTTCTTGAATTAACAGTTTCTGATGAGAAAACAAACTTGAGTGTTATTTTTCGCCACCGCACATGTATCTTTATCAATCACAACTAAAAACTTCACAGGACAAAAGTTACTGCAGAAGACTAGAAAACCACACTCCCCTCGCCCACACTTCAGTATTTGNAGTCATTAATAGTTAATACATTATTCTTCTTTCTAGGAGTCTCAGCTGCTACAGAAAGAGCACGAATACTACATGCTTTGGTTCATTACCTAATTTCGACACTGTCCATTATTATGAAGTTATACACATTATATTAGATCTACTCAAAGGAAAAAAAAAAAAAAAAGAAAAGCTTGAGAAGAAAAGCATCCTCCATGTCAGCACCACGGCTGCCAGATT
>WEIV01001464.1:0-11566 GCA_013390005.1 Calyptomena viridis
TCTTGGGACCGTCCTTCACAGCAATTCAGCTCGTATCTCTTGAAATGTAACTGAACATAAGTTTACTTTAATCTACTAAAATTCAGCTTGCTGCTAATTTTTATACCTAAAACCAGGGATAAGGTAAAGATCTGACTTCAGAACTATTTCAGCACTCCACTTGCATCAGTGAAACACTTCTGTTAGCTGATTTTCTCTTTGCTCTTCAGGGAACCATTACACCAGATGTTACATACATTAACATAATGAGTTTATGTTTTTTAAATATCTTCTGTCAGAAAACAGTAGATAAAGTGTGGTGATCAGAACATCAGCTACAAGTGTTTTTGTTGAATGTTTTTCTGATTTCCTAAATACTGTGTTTTAGTACACCTCTTCTATAACATGGATATTTGTGTTATTTTTACTTATTTCTAGGTAATGTTGCTTTTCCGTCTGCTCTACAATTGTAGTATCAGGATGTTTAACTTTGGGATTGATGAGTCAGACTGGTTTCAGCATTGTTTAACACCAAGAGCATCATCATGCCGCCTTCTTCATTTACCACTGGTAGCTTTGCAAATAGGGCGTTGTTTGAGTCGTTTTACCCCATTCCAGGCAGAGCATCCTGCTACAGTCTGGAAAGCTGCCTGCACCTGGTGGTGCTGGTCAACAGTGGCTGAACATGAGCCAGCAGTGTGCCCAGGTGGCCAAGAAAGCCGATGGTATCCTGGCTTATATCAGCAATAGTGTGGACAGCAGGACCAGGGCATTGATTATTCCCTGGTGCTAGGCACTGGTGAGGCTGCACCTCAAATCCTGTGTCCAGACAAGAAGAACATTGAAGTTTCTGGAGTGCATACAGAGAAGGGCAGCGGAGCTGGGGAGTGGTCCGGAGCACAGGTCTGATGAGGAGCAGCTGAGAGATCTTGGGGGACTCAGCCTAGAAAAAAGGAGACTCAGAGAGGACCTGTAACATGTTGATCTTGGCTGGATGCCAAGTGCCCGCCCAGTTGCTCTATCCCCCCCCTTCCCAGCCAGGAAGGGGGAAGAGAATAAGATGGTAAACAACTCATGAGTTGGGATAAGGCAGTTTACTAAAGCAAAAGCGAAATGAAAAATAAGGTTTATTCTCTACTTCCCATCAGCAGCGATGTCCGGCCACGTCTCGAGAAGCAGGGCTTCAGCACACTTAATGGTTTCTTAACAGGCAGCCATTGGAAACAATGAATGCCCCCCACGCTTCCTGCTGCTTTCCTTAGCTTTTATATCTGAGCTGACGTCATGTGGTATGGAATATCCCTTTGGTCAGTTTGGGTCAGCTGACCTACTTGTGTCCTCTCCCAGAATCTTGCCCTCGATTGGGGAAGGAACATTACAGTCCTGAGGCTGTGCTCTATCTGGGTCACTAATTATCGGGGTAATTAATTATCNACACACAAATAGAATTGGAGATTTCACTCACTGATCTTCTCTGTCTCCTTCCTTTCTTTAGCCCCTGCTCCGTGTCCCCTTTTATTATGCTCTTTGTAAAATAGCCCCTGATGTTGCCACATAGCTGATTAGAATTCTCACAACTTTGCAACTCCATGTTTTGACTTCACATGCTCACTTTCTGATGCGTTCAGTGGCCACCTTTCACACATACCACCATCCATGCCTCCTCACACTCTCTCTCAAAACATAGGCTTCAAGGCCTGAGATCTTTTTCTGTCCTCACCAGCTGGGTAGCTGGTGCAGCCAAGTTAATTTGTTCCCACAGTGCTCAGCAGTAGTCAAAACACTGGTGTGTTATCAATACCCTTCTAGCTACCAATGCAAAGCACAGCACTGTGAGGGCTGCTATGGGGAAATGGACTCCATCTCAAACAGACCCAATACAGGACCTTATTGCTCTCTACAATGATCTGAAAGGAGGTTGTAGCCAGTTGAGGATTGCCCTCTTCTCTCGGGTAACAAATGACAGGATGAGAGAAAATAACCTCAACTTGCACCAGGGGAGGTTTAGATTGGATATTAGGAAACATTTTTTCATGGAAATGGTTGTAAAGCATTAGAACAGGCTGCCCAGGCAAGTGGTAGAGTCACCATCCCTAGAAGTGTTTAAAAAACATGTGGATATGGCACTTGAGGACATGGTTTAGTGGCGAACATGGTGGTGGAGCTGGGTTAACGGTTGGACTTCGTGATCTTTAAGATCATCTTTTCCAACCTTAACAATTCTATGATTTAGTCCATGACCTTGGGCTCTATCTGTCATAACAGTCTTTCAGGCAGGAAAGATGGTATGTGGTGTTAGATTGTTGTGTCTTTAAGCCAGTTCTGTTCCCATCACCACTGCATTTGTTCAGTTTTCTCCAAGTCCATTCTTCATTAATGTGGTGATTAATGGGGAGTCGGGTTCAGATCCCCAAATCTGGAGTGGTGAAGATCTATGTCATGAGGTGCCCAGTGTGATGATGCGCATGCAGCCACCACAGAAGTGATAATACACAGCATTATACAGCAATTAACATAATACAATCTAATTCATTGGCTATTCTCACCCAAAATCAAATTCCCTTTGAAACACTCACTGGACTTCCCCATCCTTCCGCATTACCCACCAAATGCACCCATGTCATTGAGCAAAAGAAATCCCACAGATGGGTTTGCTTTTGCCTGATACAGGAATAACCCACACTGTTTTCCCCAGCATGTTTTTAATGTGCACTGCAGGAACTCTCATCTTCTACAGTATGTAAAAGTTTTGATTGGGCAGGGCCAGTCTGACTGGCAGATCCCCTAGTGCTGACTAACCAGGTGGCCTTTGCCAAATGTGTATCCCAATGTCTGAAGGTCCCAGCACCCATTGCTCTCAAGGTAGTCTTTCATAGCCCCTCGCATTGTTTGATTTTCCCAGAGGCTGGTGGATGATAGGGAATGTGATACACCCACACAATGCCGTGTTCCATGGCCCAAGTGTCTATGAGGTTGTTTCAGAATTGAGTTTCCTTGTCTGACTATACTTTCTGAGATACCGTGTCCCCATAAGTCTTGCTTTTCAAGGCCCAGGATAGTATTTGTTCCAGGTGGTGGCTTGGGACACAGGATATGTTTCCAGCCATCCTATGGTTGGTTCCACCACTATATCATAGAATCGTAAAATATGCTGAGTTGGAAGGGATCAATCAGGATCATTGAGTCCAACTCCTGGCCCTATGCAGGACACCCCAAGAATCCCACCATGTGCCTGAGAGCATTGTCGTTGACTCAGCTTCATGCTGTTTCTTTGAGTCCTGTCACTGGTCACCAGAGAGAAAAGTGCCTGCCCCTCTGTTTCCCCTCATGAGTAAGCTGTAGACTGATATGTTTCCCCTCAGTCTCCTCCAGGCTGCAAAAAGCAAGTGACCTCAGCCATTCTTCATAATGCTTCCCCTCCAGACCCTTCTCCATCTTTGTTGCCTTCCTTTGGATGCTCTCTAATAGCTTAATGTCTTTTTTATATCGTGGTGCCCAAAACGGCACACAGTACTCAAGGTGAGGCTGCACCAGTGCAGAGTAGAGAGGGACAATCACCTCCCTCGACCGGCTGTTGATGCTTTGCCTGATACACCCCAGGACACGGTTGGCCCTTGTGGCTGCCGGGGCACTGCTGACCAACTTGCTGTTGACTAGGACCCCAAGGTCCTTTTCCACAGGGCTGCTCTCCAGCCTCTCGTTCCCTAGTATATGTGTCTATGTGTGTCTACACAACCAGGGTTGCCCCATCTCAGGTGCAGAATCCAGCACTTGCCCGTGTTAAATTCATTAGGTTGGTGATTGCCCATCTTTCTGATTTATCAAGGTCTCTCTGCAGGCCTCTCTGCCCTCAAGGGAGTCGACAGCTCCTCCCAATTTAGTGTTGTTGACAAACTTACTTAAGTATTCCTTCCAGTCCTGCATCCGAGTCATTTATGATGTTGAAGAGCACTGGGCCTAAGGTGGAGCCCTGCGGAACCCCGCTAGTGACTGATCACCAGGCTGATGTTACCCCATTCACTATGACTATTTGTGCCTGACCTGGGAGTCAATTGCTCACCCAGTGCATGATGTGTTTATCCAGCTGTGTGCTGGACATTTTGTCCAGAAGGATACCGTGAGAGACAGTATCAAAAGCTTTGCTGAAATTCAAAACGATTACATCTACTGGCTTTGCTACATTAGCTAGGTGGGCTACCCTGTTGTAGAAGGAAATCAGGTTTGACAAGCAGGACTTTCCCTTCATGAAGCCACAATGGCTGTGAGTGATGACTGTGTTGTTCTCCAGGTGTTTTTCAATACCTTCCAAAATAATCTTATCCATGACTGTCCTGGTTTGGGACAAATATATTCAGAGGGATAAATATTCTCTGATAAAACAAAAAAAAAGCAGGCCGCAGTCACCCTTTCCCACCAGGTTTGAGAAAAAGAAATATTTCCTCAAAGGAAAGTGAAAGAAAAATACAAAACTATTTATTTAACAAACACACAAGAAAAATGGTAATAATGCTAAACAATAAATAATGAAGTTTCTCATGGTGGAAAAAGAGAACCTGGAAGATTCAGAGTCCTTTTGTTGATATGATCTCCTTCTCCCCTTGCCGCTGGGCCGGTGTGGGCCCCCCCCCTCAGCCAGGCCGGTGAAAGGATCTCCCAGTAAGGTTTCAATGTTCTAGTGTCCCGAACAAGTCCAGAAGAGAAGAAGAGAAACCAAAGTCTCAGGAAAACACAGAAGTTCCACTCTTTGTCCTCTCTGAAAAAGGTTGAGCTGAGAGCTGCCTGGAAAAACCAGGCCGAGAGTCCTTCCTCCCCCCTCTCCACCAAAGAACTACAGTGTCCTTGAAACACCGGACTGCTTTGCAAAAGTTTTCTCTGACTATTTTTTTTCCTCTCTGCTCTCAGGTTCAGTTTTAAAGACTCAGAAAGGCCCAAGATTCATTTTCTTTCCTAGCACAGATTAGACGATATGGGATATATCATCAAATCACCCCAAGACAACGACCTTAGCGAGGACTGAAGTGAGACTGACAGGCTTGCAGTTTCTGTGATCCTCCTTGAAAATTGGGATAACATTACCCAGCTTCCAGTCAGCTGGGACCTCTCCAGATTCCCAAGACTGCTCAAGAATCATTGAGAGAGGCCTCACAATGACATCAGCCAGCTCTTTGAGTATTCTTGTATGAATCCCATCAGGCCCCGTTGATTTCTAGGGATCCAGTTGGAGCAGCAGATCCCACATAAGTTCAGGGTCAACTGGGAATTTATCATTCTTGCGGTCATGGTCCTCTGGCTCAGGGCACTGAGACCCCCTTGGTCCATCATCTGTGTTGAAGTCAGAGGCAAAGAAAGCATTGAATACCTCTGCCTTGTCTCTGTCCCTGTTTGTGAAGTTGTTGGCTTGTACAGGGGGGTTGTACAGGGGGGTCGGTGAGATAAGAAGAACGACACGGATTACAGAAGCGCTTCNAACCATATAGCCAAATCAGACCAGCTGTCGGCCTACATGAGGTGACCATCCTCATCTTGTAATAGGCCAATGATATTTTTATGCTGCCTATTGCCATTAATATATTTGAAGAAGCTCTTTTTATTGCCCCCCACAGTACTGACCAGCTTCAACTCCAATTGAGCTTTGTCTGGACTAATTTTCTCCCTATGGTGGCAAGCAGCATCCCTATATTCTTCCCATGTCACTCGACCTTGCTTCCACTGGGCATACACCTTCCTTTTTTTCCTTATTACCAAGAGAAGATCCCCTCTTCAGCCAAGCCAGCCTTCTGCCTTGCTTCCTTGACTTCTGACATTTGGGAATTGCCTGCTCCCGTGCCCTTAGGAGGTGATGTTTGAAAAGTGACCAGCACTGATGGACCCCAGCACCTGCAAAAACATTTTCCCAGGAGACTTTACTCACTGATACCCTGAGCAGCCTGAAATCTGCTCTCCTCATGTCCAGGACTGAAGTTTTGCTGGCACTTTTCCTTTTGTCAACAGAGATTTTAAACTCGATCACTTTGTGATCGCTGTGGCCAAGACGGCCACCAATCTCCACTTCGCTCACAAGATCCACTGTGTTGATAAGCAGTAGATCAAGGAGGGCATCTTTCTGAGTTGGCTCCCTTAGGACCCATTCCATAAAGTTGTCATCCAGGTGTTTTAGGAATCTTCTGGCCTGGGTTGTACCAGCTGTGTGATGCTCCCAGTTAATTTCTGGCAAATTGAAGCCCCCCAAAAGGACAAGGGCAGTTGACCTGGAAGTGTCCCTTAGTTCCTCAAAGGATAATTCACTGTTGTCATCCTGTCTGGAAGGTCTATAGTAGACTCCCACAATGACATCTGCATTATTTTTTTGCTCCTTGATTTTTACCCAGAGACTCTCAACTGTGCCATTGGCAACTGTGAGCTCCATACATTATAACCCTTCTATTACATACAGTGTCACCCCTCTGCCTCTTCTGCCCTGCCTATCCCTCCTAAAGAGCCTGTAACCATCCAACATAGCACTCCAGTCACAGGTCTCATCCCACCAGGTTTCACTTATGCCAGTGATGTCAAATCTCTGGGACTGGGCCAAAGCTTTGATCTCGTCTTTTTTGTTCATCATTTTGTGTGCATTGGTGTAGAAACATTTCAAGTGTGGTACTTTGTAGCCAACACCTTGTGAAGCAGATTGAGGGATTCCATTAATTCTCAGTTCTTCAAGTTTTGGCACACCATGCCATTGCTCATCTCTGGCAAGCCTGATTTTGTCCCTTTTCCCCATCCAAGCTAGTTTAAAGCTCTGTCAACAAGCCCTGCTAACTGCTGTGCTAGAACTCTTTTTCCCCTCAGATATGGGCATCTCATCAGTTGTCGGTAGACCTGGTGCTGAATAGATCATCCCATGATCAAAGAACCCAAAATTGTTCCACGGACACCAACCTCAGAGCCACACATTGACCTGATCTGCCTTTTCCTATCTATTATTCTTCATTACCAAAATAATTGAGGAAATCGCTACCTGTGCTCCTGATCCCTCTACCAATTGTCCCAGGGCCCTTAAGTCTCTTTTGATTGCCCTCAGACTTTTCTTTGTTATTTCATTGCTGCCAGTTTGAACAACCAGTAGCAGATAGTAATCAGAGGACCTTACTAGACTGGAGAGTTTTCCGGTAATGTCCCTTACCTGAGCCCCTGGGAGACAGCAGACTTCCCTGTGAGTTGGGTCCAGTCTGCATATCAGGCCCTCCGTTCCCCTTCTAAGGGAGTCTCCTATTACAACTACCTTTTTGTTTACAGAGGAGGTCTTGATGCAGCATACAAATGATGTGGTTTTAGGAGGCCCCTCTATCCCAGAAGGACCTTCGCCCACCTCATCAGTTGTCTGGCCTTCTAGTTCCAGAGCCTCATACCTGTTGTAGAAGGTGCTACTCCTACTTGTCAAATTTTCAGGAGGAGGAACCTTCCTCCTGGTATGTGCAGTGACCAGTTTGAGCCTTCATCTTTAACAGACCCTTTAGTAACAGTCCTTTTAGTAATTACCCTTTAGGGTTGAGTCTGCTTCCTTCTGCACTACAATGGAGGTTTGAGAATCCCGAGAGTCTTGAGACTGTAGTGTCTCCGAAAATAACCAGTGAGTCTTTTGCTTGTTCACTCAAATACTATGTAGCCTGTTCACTTCTTCCTGTAGGTCCTTCACCTGGTGACACAGCTGTTCAACCACAGCACACCTTCTGCAAAATAACTGTTGGCCCAAGCCTTGCGGAGAGGCATCAGGCACTCCTGGCAACCTGTGACCTGGAGAGCTGCATCTACCATCAGCAGATCTGTCTGGCTGGAGGCCTCAGACACGGCTGGTTCAGTGACTCCCATAGCTACAAGGGATTGAGCATTACAGCATATCAATACCATAACTAAGGAAGCTTAAACTAGTACACTAATTAAACTGGGGATGGAAGGATCTCTTCATGCTCTTCCTCACCAGCTACTGAGTCTGTTTGCTGCTTCTATTGGCTGCTTCCAGATGGTTGGAGAGGAGCCCTTCCTGCTTGCCTGGTCTGTGCAAACTGCCACGCAAACTTCTGTGCCATGCCCCTGTTTGCCTGCTCTGGATCACTCCTGCTCCTTAGAGCCTTTTAAAATTCCCGTGTTGCTCTTGGCTCCACCCCCTCCTTGCCTGATTGGCTGTTGTGCACTTCCAGGTCCTGACAGGACTTGGGGCTGGTGCTCTGGTGTCCCTGAGTTTGGGAACACTCCTGTACAGGCTGATCTAAAAATCACCCCCAGACTTACCTCAGTCGCTGTAAGCACATAGCGCTTACCGTCACAGGTTTGGGGAAGTGTGATAGAGTCAATCTGCCATATTTATATTTCAGCCATCATCCTCTGTACCACAGGGGCTTTGATTGCAGCACGTTTCACAGTTATGGATAACTTGTGCAATAGTGTCCATAGTTAAGTTCACCCCTCAATCATGAGTTCATTTGTATTTGCATCTCTTCTTTGATGTCCCAAGGTGTCATGGGTTCACCGACCTCGAACCCTTGTGTTGCCAATCCAAATCCACCTGAGCCACTTCAATCCTAGCAGCCTGATCCACCTGCTGATTATTCTGATGTTCTTCAGTGGCCTGACTCTTGGGTACATGAGCATCTACATGGCGTACCTTCACAACCAGGTTCTCCATCTGGGCAGCAATATCTTGCCACAATGCAGCAGCCCAGATGGGTTTATCTCTGTGCTGCCAATTCTTCTGGTTCCATTTTTGCAACCACCTCCACAGGGTGTTTCCCACCAGCCATGAGTCAGTGTAGAGATAAAGTATTGACCATCTTTCTCGTTCAGCAATGTCTAAGGCCAGCTGGATGGCTTTCACCTCTGCAAACTGACTCAATTCACCTTCTTCTTCAGCAGTTTCCATGACTTGTTGTAGGAGGCTCCATACAGTCACCTTCCACCTCCAATGCTTTCCCACAAGGCAGCAGGATCCATCAGTAAACAAGGCATATTGCTTCTCACTTTCTCACACTTAATTGTTCAGTGGGGCCTCTTCAGCACGTATTACCTCCTCCTCTGGTGACATTTCAAAATCTCTGCCTTCTGACTAGTCTGTGATCACTTCTAAGATTCCTGGATGACTGGGGTTTCCTATCCGAGCTCATTGTGTGATCAGTGTGACCTGCTTACTCCATGTAGCATCTGATGCCTGATGTGTAGAGGAGACCCTCCCTTTGAACATCCAACCCAACATGGGTAACCGGAGTGCCAGGAGGAGCTGTGCTTCAGTACCAATCACCTCCAAAGCAGCTCAAAACCCTTCATAAGCTGCCAATATCTCCTTTTCAGTTGGAGTATAGAGGGCTTCAGATCCTCTTTATTCCTGACTTCAAAACCTTAGGGGTCAACCCTGAGTCTCCCATGGTGCTTTCTGCCAGAGGCTCCAGGTAGGGCCATTCTCCCTGGCTGAGGTGTAGAGCACATTTTTTACCTCTTGCCCTGTTCATACTGGCCTGAGTGCTACAGCATGAACTATCTCCTGCTTGATTTGTTCAAAGGCTTGTCATTGCTGAGGGCCCTAGTGGAAATCATTCTTCTTGCAGGTCACTTGATAGAGAGGGGTGACAATCAGGCTGCAATTTGAAATGTGCATTTTCCAAAATCCCACAACGCCTAAAAAAAGCTTGTGTTTCTTTCTTGTTAGGTGGTGGAGACATTTCTGTTCTCTTGTTAATCATATCCACTGGGATCTGATGATGTCCATCTTGCCATTTTATTCCTAAAAACTGGATCTCTTGTGCAGGTCCTTTTACCTTACTTTGTTTTATGGCAAAACCTACTTTCAGAAGGATTCAGATTATTTTCTTCCCTTTCTCAAAAACTTCTGCTGTGTTGCCCCACACAATGATGTCATCAATATATTGCAGATGTTCCAGAGCTTTCCTCTGTTCCAGTGCAGTCTGGATCAGTCCATGGCAGATGGTAGGGCTGTGTTTCCACCCTTGGGGCAGTCAATTCCAGGCATACTGGACACCCCTCCAAGTAAAGGCATACTGTGGCCTGCACTCTGCTGCCAAAGGGATTGAGAAAAGCACATTTGCGATATCAATTGTGCCACTGCTTGGCTGCTTTTGACTCCAACTCATATTGAAGTTCCAACATGTCTGGCACAGCAGCACTCAGAGGTGGCATGACTTCATTCAGGCCACGATAGTCTATTGTTGGCCTCCATTCTCCATTAGACTTTCTCACTGGCCATACGGGGCTGTAAAAGGGGAGCAGATCCTGCTGATCACTCCTTGGCTCTCCAGTCGACGAATTAGCTCATGGATGGGAATTATGGAGTCTTGATTGATGTGATATTGCACTCTGGCGCACTGTTGTGGTAGCGATTGGCACCTGCTGTTCTTTGACTGTCAGCAACCCCACAACAGAATGGTCAATGCCTGCTTTCCTAGAAAGTGATCCCAACTGCTTGGCTTTCTTACCCTCTAATTCCAAACTGCTGACCCCATTATGGCAGCATCGGAGCAGGCAGGTGATAATGTGCTCACCAGGATCATGGCTGAAATCTTTTCTCATCTTCCGCAGATCACTTGAGGATCCTCTTGGTCTTTTTCTCCCTCTTCTTCCTGTTCCTGTGATGGCCGTTTTGCCCTCCTTGTCCTCCTTTACTAAATGAGATGACTTTTGTGTGCATTTCTTCTTGTTTATAGGGGCAACAGGTTGGTTCTCTGGTTCAGCTGCACTTCCCATTGTTAAAGTCTGTGTGGCTATAACATCCATCTGTGAGATTTGAGTAGCTGCAGTGCTTGTCGCAAGGGTTAAAGGTAGCTTGAGTGGCCCCAATGCTTGTCAATGGAATTTTAATAGCTGCAGTGCATGTTGCAGGGACAGAAGCAGCTGCAGTGCCCGTCACTGGAGTTGTAGTGGCTGCAGTGTTTGTTGTGGGGATTGAAGTAGCCGCAGTGCTTGTTGCCAGGGTTTGAGTAGCTGCAGTCCCTCTCTTTCTCCCTTGAGCTGCAGTGCTTGTAATGGGGGTTGGGGTGACCACAGATTGTTGCTTAACCCTAAACAAGATCTGAACCATAAGGAAACCCATGCTTGTTCCTAGGAAAAGGGCCATTTTGGTTTCAAGGGTATTCAAATTATAATCAACATCTTTAAAATTCTGAAATGCTACTGTAATCGTTGTAATCAACCTTGAGGGCCAGAAGGCATCTGAAGGTGAAAGAAAGGAAAGGTTTTAAAATATTTATCCCATGTATTGGCTCCTTGAGGAAAAAAGATAAAAGGTGTAATTATTGGTCTTCCCCACTAGATGTCCCCTGATGTACAGAGGGGATGGCAATGCTGAGTACACATACCAGATTAGGTTCATGACCAGTGATTCTGTCATATTACAGATTCACAGATTCACAGAATAGCCGGGTTGGAAGGGACCTCCGAGATCATCGTGTCCAACCCATACCCTAACACCATAGCTCAATAACTAAATGAGGACACCAAGTACTATGTCCAATCTTTTCTTAAACACATCCAGTGTTGGGGACTCCATCACTTCCCCGGGCAGGTTATTCCAATACTGTATAATTCTTTCTCTAAAGAACTTTTT
>WEIV01001465.1:0-34794 GCA_013390005.1 Calyptomena viridis
GTGTTGGTCCATCACAATTCCATGGGAGTGTTGTTCCCTCCTCTTGGTCCCTGGAGCTGCAGTGATCTCTTCCAGAGAGCTGGAAGTCGTGGTCTGCCTGGTTCTTGGGGAGGGAAGTAAAAGCCATCCTGGTGTCATTCCATGGGGATTTAGCCTTGGCAGGGGCTGCCCAGGGAGGGTTGCAGTGCCCATCCCTGGGGGGGGCCAAGGAAGGATGGACGTGGCACTCAGTGCTCTGGGCTGGGGGACAAGGGGGGACTCCAGGGGCTGGGAGGGCTTTTCCAGCCTCAGGCATCCCGGGATTCCGTGGTTTGGTGGTTACAAACCTGTGTCTCTGAGCAGTTTTCCCTGAGGAAAGGCCCTGGCTCCTGAGCCATGGGGGCTCTCCAGCCCCGGGGCAGTGCCAGCCTGGGAGCCCTTCAGCTGCTGGACTGTGCCCAGCCTGGCATTCTGCTTCTCAGAGCCCTCATTACACAAACCAATTAGCGTAGAAAAAGCTGTTTCCTTCCTTAATTGGCTTTGCTTTATATCCAGAGGGGGAGAAACAAACTCGTGGGCAGGGAGAGCAAAGGGCAGAGCAGGGGGCAGAGCTGTGGCCCTTCCTGGGCTCCTCTGGGATTCCCCCTGGGACAGACCCCTTGGTGCCTGGGGGATTCATTTCCCTGGGAGGGTGGGGAGGGGCTGGGAGAGAATTCCCAGAGAAGCTGTGGCTGCCCCTGGATCCCTGGAAGTGTCCAAGGCCGGGCTGGAGCCCCTGGGCCAGTGGAAGGTGTCCCTGCCCATGGCAGGGGGGGCACTGGGGGATATTAAAGATCCCTTCCAACCTAAACCATCCTGGAATTCTGGGAATAATGGGAGTTTGGCCTGTTTTCTGCCTTCTCCCTGTTAGGAGGTGCAGCCTGAGGAGCTGCTGCTGCCCCTCCTGCCCTCAGGCCTTTACTTGCTGCTGGAATTTGGGAATGTTTGGTGCTGAGTGTTCCCCTCCTGTGGCTGCTCCACGCTGGGCTCTCTGGCACACCTGAATTTTCCCTTGCCTTGTTTCCCCTCCCTGCAGTCCTGGCTCATTAATTCCCTGGCACCTCCCTGACTCCAGGTCAGTTGTAGGAGCTGATGCTGCCAGAGCTGTTGGACTCTAATTAATTAAAGTCATTGCTCCATCACTTCTGTGGCCCACAGGAGCCTCAAACAGCCGGGAATTCCTTCCCAATATCCCATCCATCCCTGCCCTCTGGCAGTGGGAAGCCATTCCCTGTGTCCTGCCCCTCCATCCCTTGTCCCAAGTCCCTCTCCAGCCCCTGAAGGTCTCAGTAATAATAATTATAATGACATTAATGGTGATGGGGTGATGGCAGGACTGTGCCCAGCTGATATATTTATTTTTCCTGGCAGTCCAGGCCCAAGTCCCCAGCTTTGCTCCGTGTAAAACCACTGGAGGAGCAGAAGGAATTCCTTGGGGAACTGCGTGTTTCTGTCCGTGAATTGTCCCTGTTTGTTTTCTCTCCATGAAATAGTACCGGGATGTTTGTTTGTTTGGATTATGGACCTATTTTTAAGTAACCTATTTTTTCCACTTTGGAAAAAGTATTAACTCACTGTGTGGAGTTTGACTTTGGGAACCACCAAGTGCTCCTTGGGAGTCTCTCACCAGCCTGAGCTGTTGCCTCTGGCAAATATAGCTCTATTTTTATTTATATTTTAATGTTTATGTACATTGCTGAACTTTGCTCTAAGACACGTTTTCAGGACCCACAGAGGCAAATCCAGCACTTCCTTGGAAATGCACTTTATCCCACCAGGCAGCTCTGCATCCACCCCTTCACTTCCCCAGGGATTTGGGAATCCCTGATCCAGCAGCAATCCAGTGGGAAGTGGGGATGTTTGGTAACACACACACGTTTTGCAGGAAAAAAACCCACTATTTTTGTAGCCAAGTGCTTGGTTTCCCCCAAGGATGGAGCTTTAAGGTCAGTTCAATCCATTCCTCCAGGTTTGGAGCTCTGGTGCCTGAAACTCGGCCCTTCTGGGAGGATCCAAACACAATAAACAGGAGAACTTGAGGAATGTTCCTGAGCTCCAAAGGAACAGCTTGCTGGTTGGAACAGCCTGCCCCTTCCTGGGCAAGGGAGGCTTTGGATTGCAGGGAAGGGAGGAATAATTCAGGATTAAAGCTGCTCAGCAATGTGTGTGTTTAGGTCTGAGAGTGCCAGGACATAATTAATGTGTGAGTAAGCCAAGGGGGGAAAAGCTGGTTTTCTCCTATAGAGAATATAGTATAGATGGATGGAGATTGTCCACTTGTTGTGTTCCAAGCAGCTCCTGTTGATAATGTTCCCTGAGTGGGTTTGTTCAGCTGCTCTGCCATTAGAGGCCAAAATCCAGCCTTGGCATCTCGTGGTGTCAGGGAGGAGCCCCAGGAGCTCAGGTGAGGTGTGGACACCTCCAGGCATTGTCCCTCCATCCCTGCTGGGGCTGGGGGTGAGCTCAGAGGTGGGAGGAAGGAAGGGATCCCATCCCAGGCCGGGCAGGACCTCGAGGAGCCTCCCAGGTTTCCCCTCTGGTTGGTGTTTGTGGAGCTGGATCAGGGCCTGGCCTGTCAGTGGTGGGATTAGGCTTGTAGGAAGTGAAAAGAAATAAATCAGGAATAAAGAGTTGTGGGAAATGGCTGATGGAAGAGCTGAGCCTTTGGGAAGGAGGCAGTGGTTTGGTGTTCCCAGGATTTCAGGGTGTCTGCTCTGAAAACTGCAAAACAGGGAGTCGATTTTTTTTCTCTTTCCTTGTAAACCCCATGGAAAGGATAAGAAAAGGACTTGTCTGTGCTGTGCTTTAACTGTGGGATGTGTGAACCCTGAGGACCCGGGTCTGTTCCTGCCCTGGACAATCCCAACACCTTCAGCCAGGAGTGGGAGACAGACATTCCAGCTGGTGACCCTGTGGGACCTGGGGTGCCAGAGCAGCCCTGGCTCTGCTCCATGCCCAGGGGCCTGCAGGACAAGCCACACTTTTAGCTTCCCAACTGCCCCTGGAGCCCCAGGGTGGGAGCTGGGACCCTCTGCCACGGGGCTGGGAAGGGGCAGGGGTGGCTGAGCCTCCCTGGGGGCTGGCAGATGGCAGTGCCATCCCTGCAGCCTGGCCTGGGGGGGGACAGTGCTTTAATTAATCCCTGTCCTCTGGGTAAAGCAGGAGACACTCCAGGAAGTGTGAAATCCACCTGGGAGATGCTGATGGTTTTGTGGGAACGGTGGTGGCAGCACACCTGGCACAGAGGCCTCTGGGGACTGTCCTGTCCTTGTCTCATCCCACACTGTCCTGGCCTCGTGGACCTGCTGTTTCCTGCAGCTCTTCACTCTGTGGTTTGCAGATAAACAGGTTTTCCTGTTCCTCGTTTCATTTGCTGTATCCTTAACAACAAAAAAGGGTGGGAAGGGATACCTGGGGCCCTCGGTGCCCCTCTCCCACACTGCAGGGCAGTGCCTGGAGCAGTTCTCCTGACAGCCCTCGGGATGAGGAGTGAGAGCTGGGAGGTTGCTGGTTCTTTTCCCTCCCGTCTCTCTTTTATTTTTCCTCTTGAGCAAGGAGAAAAAATGTTTGGTGCTTCAAAGGGTGAGGCTGAACCCTTGGAGTTTGTCATTTCGGAGCTGTAATGGGGATGTCTGGCATTCCTGTGCCATCCCTGCAGAGATGGATATCTTCAAAGGTCTGCTGGATGGAGCAGCCTCCGTGTCTCACCCCTCCCTTCCCGGGGGTGTGCTGGCACTGACAAGTGGCACTGTGTGTGTCCCCTGTGGGGCTCGGTGTGCCGGGAGCTGGGGCAAGACAGGGGTCTGGGGGGCAGGATAGGGGTCTTGGGGTAGGACAGAGCTTTGGGGCAGGGTAGGACAGGGGTCTGGGGGGCAGGACCGAGCTGGGAGGCCAGGAGAGGACAGAGCCAGGACAGGACAGAGCTCTGGGACAGGACAGGACAGAGCTCTGGGACAGGACTGGGGCAGGAGAGGACAGAGCCAGGACAGGACAGAGCTCTGGGACAGGACAGGACAGAGCTCTGGGACAGGACTGGGGCAGGAGAGGACAGAGCCAGGACAGGACAGAGCTCTGGGGCAGGACAGGACAGAGCCAGGACAGGACAGAGCTCTGGGCCAGGACTGGGCCAGGACAGGACAGAGCCAGGACAGGACAGAGCTCTGGGGCAGGACAGGACAGAGCCAGGACAGGACAGAGCTCTGGGCCAGGACAGGACAGAGCTCTGGGACAGGACAGAGCTCTGGGACAGGACAGAGGCAGGACAGGACAGAGCCAGGACAGGACAGAGCTCCGGGGCTGCTCCCGTGGCCGGAGCCTCTCACTTTGGAGAACTTGTCCAACTGGTTTGTTTTCCATCCCGTGGCTATTTTCAGCCTCTCAGCCTAACAAGGTGAAATGACTGGGATGCTTTCCTGCTCCCTGGGACTCTGCTGGGAGGGGGATCCCAGTGTCCCCCCCCGGGGGCCTTCAGCTCTTTGCTGTGGTCGCACCGCTCGGGGTTTGGGGGGTGGTTTGGGCTCTGCACAGGGAGCCCCAAATCCCAGCGTTGTGGTGGCCCTGGTGCCCTCCCGAGGGGGAGCTGGGAACGTGGGGAGCAGCCAGCACAGAACATGGGGTCAGTGTGGGAGCAGCAGAGCCTGGCTGTGCCCGCAGGGATGTGCCTGTGCTGCTCCTGGTCCTGCCAGCAGCATCTGGAGAGGGGGCAGGATGCCTGGGGTGCAGGGAGAGGGGGACATTTCACCCCAACTCATCCTTATTCCCATTGAAAATGGGAAATTGGTTTGTTCTCGTGGTTCCCGTGGGAGGAACTCCAACTGCTGTTCAGTCACTAACAGGAATGTTCAAAGCAAACCCAACTCGTGTCCCTTGGATCAGAGAGGACCTGGGAGCAGAGGGGGCTTCTCCATCATGTGCCAAACACCTGCACTGGGAATGTCTCTCCCAGCTCCTCAGGGTTCCTTGCAGGCTCCCATGTGGTGCTGGAGGATGTGGAAGCACCATCCTTGCTGTTCCAAAGGCAGGATTACAGGGCAGGGAGCTCGTTGCCAGCAGGAAGTCCCCTGGCAGAGCAGGGATTGCAGCCCTCCCGAAGGTCAGCGTGGTGGCCCAGCCCGTGGCACATCCCTCATTCCCAGGCACTGCCCTTGGAAGGACATTTAGCACCTGGATGTGTCTCCTCTGTCTGTGATGTCCTCCCACACATCACACTCCTCGTGTCCAGGGGGAGCAGCAGTGGTTGGGAACAAAGGCTGCTCCCAGGCTGAGCTGGGCTCATCCCCCTGTGCTCCAGGACAAGGGATGTGCCTGGCATCTGTCACTGGCCCTGCCGTGTTGGTGCTCAGCAGGAGTTCAGGAACTGCTCAGCTGGAAAAGTGGGATCTGTGAGAGTTCAGCAAATCAACACCTCCCAGCCATCCCGAAATCCCTGTGCTGGGCTGATCCCACNCTGCCGTGTTGGTGCTCAACAGGGAGAGCAGGAGTTCAGGAACTGCTCAGCTGGAAAAGTGGGATCTGTGAGAGTTCAGCAAATCAACACCTCCCAGCCATCCCGAAATCCCTGTGCTGGGCTGATCCCACGGCAGGGAAGGGGGATTGTGCCCCCTCAGGTGAGACCCCACCTGCAGAGCTGCTCCAGCACAGGAAGGACATGGGCTGCTGGAGGGAGGTTGGACTNTGGGTGCTGCAGCAGGACACAACTGTCCCAATGAGATCAGGGAGTTTGTGTTGGAAAAAAGGAGGAAAAAGGTTTCCTTGTTCGGTAGAGTCTGTGTTGGTGGAAATACCCATGAAGACTTTGGTGCAGAAGGTGAGAAAGGGCTGGTTGCAGTGCAGGGGATCATGGAATTACTTGGGTTGGAAAAGCTCTTGGAGACCATGGAATCCAACTGTTCTCCCACCACTGACAATGTCCCCAAGTGCCACGTCCTGTTAAATCTCTCCAGGGATGTGATTCCCCCGTGCCCTGAGCAGCCTGTGCCACTTGTCAGTGGTTTGCACAGGAATTTTCAGGGAAGCTGCAGGGAAGTGCTTGGATTGCAGCAGGGGAGGGAGGAAAGCTCCTGGCTCCTTTTCTCCTCCTCGCTGCTGCTGGAAGGGGTATTTTCTGCCTGGAGGGTTAGAGCCCAAACAGTGGTTTTTTTCCTGGTTAATGAGGTGTTAGAAAAGACCCAGTGTGTGTGGTAGGGTTGGGAATTTCCCTGGTAGCCAGTTATCCCTCTGGCAAACACCATCCCTTGCCCTGCCCTGGCAGAGTGCTGAGCAGGACACAAATATCCCAGGATTTTCCACACTCACAGGGCTTCTTTCAGTCCCATGTGCCCAAGTGTTGCTGCTCAGATCCCAGAACAGCTGCAGGGAATTGCCACTGGATAACGAGCTTAAAAACTCGGATTTGGGTGAACGTGGAGCTCTTGGAAGCTCCAGGCAGGGAAAGCTGCTGGAGGTGTCGTGGTTGGCTTGGCTGGTGCTCCAGCTCAGCTGCTCAGTGCTCTGCTCTTGGCTCTGGGGGATGAGAGGGATTTAGGAGGGGTTTAACAGTGGCCTAACAGTGGCTAAACTTAGTCCTGGGTGTCGTGGCTGAGGGGGACGGAAATGCTGCAGAGGTGACACTTGTGCTCTTGGGAGAGAATGATCCCCAGTCCAGCAGGGGCTGTGGCTGTGCTGGTCAGGAGGGCTGGGAGGGACAAGCACAACTTCTGGGGTTTGGCTTTTGGGGGTTTTCTCAAAAAAATAGTAGCTTGAAAATATAAGGCTGAAAAAACAAGACAAAATTTTTTCCCCACAAACACTTTTTTTCCACCCCAAGTGAAGCTGCCAAAACACTTCCCAAATGGAGCTTCCCAGTTCCAGCCCCAGCCAGGTGAGGTGGGGGTGGAAGGAGATGGTTTTCTGCGTGTGTCTCTCAAGAAGAGAGCAGATGCAGGTTTTTTTAGGATTTAACTTCTAAGCTGTCTGTGACAATAATATCCTGTCAGTCTCCTCTTTTTTGTGCTGTAATGAAAATATCTTTATTTTTAATTTGCACACCCAGAGAGCTGCTATCNGGCCCAGCCCGTGGCACATCCCTCATTCCCAGGCACTGCCCTTGGAAGGACATTTAGCACCTGGATGTGTCTCCTCTGTCTGTGATGTCCTCCCACACATCACACTCCTCGTGTCCAGGGGAGCAGCAGAGAGTGGTTGGGAACAAAGGCTGTTCCCAGGCTGAGCTGGGCTCATCCCCCTGTGCTCCAGGACAAGGGATGTGCCTGGCATCTGTCACTGGCCCTGCCGTGTTGGTGCTCAACAGGGAGAGCAGGAGTTCAGGAACTGCTCAGCTGGAAAAGTGGGATCTGTGAGAGTTCAGCAAATCAACACCTCCCAGCCATCCCGAAATCCCTGTGCTGGGCTGATCCCACGGCAGGGAAGGGGGATTGTGCCCCCTCAGGTGAGACCCCACCTGCAGAGCTGCTCCAGCACAGGAAGGACATGGAGCTGCTGGAGGGAGGTTGGACTCGATAATCTTGGGGGTCTTTTCCAGCCTGAATGGTTCTGTGGCTCAGTCCCTCTGAAATGCCCAGATCCCTGGGGAAGGTTTGCTCACCTGTGCCAAGCACGTGCCCTGGTGGGATTCCTTGGGTGCTGCAGCAGGACACAACTGTCCCAATGAGATCAGGGAGTTTGTGTTGGAAAAAAGGAGGAAAAAGGTTTCCTTGTTCGGTAGAGTCTGTGTTGGTGGAAATACCCCTGAAGGCTTTGGTGCAGAAGGTGAGAAAGGGCTGGTTGCAGGGCAGGGGATCATGGAATTACTTGGGTTGGAAAAGCCCTTGGAGACCATGGAATCCAACTGTTCTCCCACCGCTGACAATGTCCCCAAGTGCCACGTCCTGTTAAATCTCTCCAGGGATGTGATTCCCCCGTGCCCTGAGCAGCCTGTGCCACTTGTCAGTGGTTTGCACAGGAATTTTCAGGGAAGCTGCAGGGAAGTGCTTGGATTGCAGCAGGGGAGGGAGGAAAGCTCCTGGCTCCTTTTCTCCTCCTCGCTGCTGCTGGAAGGGGTATTTTCTGCCTGGAGGGTTAGAGCCCAAACAGTGGGTTTTTTCCTGGTTAATGAGGTGTTAGAAAAGACCCAGTGTGTGTGGTAGGGTTGGGAATTTCCCTGGTAGCCAGTTATCCCTCTGGCAAACACCATCCCTTGCCCTGCCCTGGCAGAGTGCTGAGCAGGACACAAATATCCCAGGATTTTCCACACTCACAGGGCTTCTTTCAGTCCCATGTGCCCAAGTGTTGCTGCTCAGATCCCAGAACAGCTGCAGGGAATTGCCACTGGATAACGAGCTTAAAAACTCGGATTTGGGTGAACGTGGAGCTCTTGGAAGCTCCAGGCAGGGAAAGCTGCTGGAGGTGTCGTGGTTGGCTTGGCTGGTGCTCCAGCTCAGCTGCTCAGTGCTCTGCTCTTGGCTCTGGGGGATGAGAGGGATTTAGGAGGGGTTTAACAGTGGCCTAACAGTGGCTAAACTTAGTCCTGGGTGTCGTGGCTCAGGGGGACGGAAATGCTGCAGAGGTGACACTTGTGCTCTTGGGAGAGAATGATCCCCAGTCCAGCAGGGGCTGTGGCTGTGCTGGTCAGGAGGGCTGGGAGGGACAAGCACCACTTCTGGGGTTTGGCTTTTGGGGGTTTTCTCAAAAAAATAGTAGCTTGAAAATATAAGGCTGAAAAAACAAGACAAAATTTTTTCCCCACAAACACTTTTTTTCCACCCCAAGTGAAGCTGCCAAAACACTTCCCAAATGGAGCTTCCCAGTTCCAGCCCCAGCCAGGTGAGGTGGGGGTGGAAGGAGATGGTTTTCTGCGTGTGTCTCTCAAGAAGAGAGCAGATGCAGGTTTTTTTAGGATTTAACTTCTAAGCTGTCTGTGACAATAATATCCTGTCAGTCTCCTCTTTTTTGTGCTGTAATGAAAATATCTTTATTTTTAATTTGCACACCCAGAGAGCTGCTATCTTCCCAAGTTTCATCTCCTGCACAAAGTCCTGGTCCCTCCTACATGTGTTCTGCAATGAGAATTTTTTCAAAGAATCAATTCATTTTTTTGTGCTTTGGAAGCACACGAGTGAAGGAGCCCCAGCTCTGTCAGGAGCTGTGCTGGTCTGCAATGAGCCTCCACATAAACCTGATTTCCAAGGCACTCTGTGGACACTCCAGTGATTCTTGTGTTGGTCCCAGGCCCTTCCAGGCTGCTCTTGGATCCAACTGGAACTCCCCATTCCGTGCTCTGGGTGCTTTGCTGGGGGCCCTGGGGTCCAAAGGCAGCTCCTCAGTGAGGGTGTTGTTATTCCCAGGATATTCCCAGTACAGCATTCCCAGCCCTCGGGGTGGGATGAGGAATGGGGTCCTGGTGACCTCAGGGGTTCTGCCCCGTGTTTTTGGGCTCCAGGCCCTGCCTCAGTGTGTGAGGGGCTGGAAAACCCAAGGCAGAGCTCTGGGAATTGTGTCGTGCACGGGGCTCCCACCCTCCTACCTGAGCCGTGTCCCTGAGGATTTATGGAGGTCTGGGGAAGGAGCCCGAGGAATTTATTTGTTTGCCCTGGGTGTGCTGCCCCAGCACTGGCTGTGCCATGGAAACGTGCCCAGGCCCTTCCCTTCCCTCCCCAAGTGATTTATCCTCCCCATTGAAAGCCCGGGGGGCCTTTCCTCACCCACGGAATTGGGTGGAAAGGACCTGTTTGTTCAGGAGGTCGGAGGGTGCCCGGGGGGGTTTGGGGGGTACATTCCCTCCTGGGCACCTGGGAGGAGTGGAGGGACACGGGGAGCTGTGGGGGGAGCTGTGGGCACGTCAGAGACCCCCTGGAACCCCCCCCCACAGCCAGGGGGCCACGGGGTCCATAGGGATGGGCAGCATGTCCCCCTGGCAGGGCCCTGCCCTCCCCGAGTCCTGTCCTTCAGTGGGACTGTATTCCCAGTCCTTGGCTGGGAATACCCCAGGCTGGGGCAGGGGTTATCCCATGGGATGGGTGCTCGGGGGGCAGCAGCTCATCCCTGGGGGCTGTAGGGTGTGCCATGCCCAGGGCTGTTGTCACCCTGTCCCCTGTGGAAAGGGAGACCCGAAGCTCTCCTGGTGTGGCAGTGTGGGATTGGTGGCACTGCACTGGTGAATTGTGGGACAGAGTGACTGGGAAGGGCCCTGGGAGGAGGAGGAGGAGGTCAGGGAGTGCAGGGGAGAGACCCTGTGGATGGCCCTGCTCCTCCTGGTGCTCTGGGCTCCCTCAGCTGTGAGCCTTGGGATCAGCTCCATGCTCTGCATCCCAGGCCTCCAGCACGGGGTGGATGTGGAGCTGCTGGAGAGTCCAGAGGGGGCCTTGAGTCCAGGGCTGGAGCCCCTCTGCTCTGGGACAGGCTGGGAGAGCTGGGAATGTTCCCCTGGAGAAGGGAAGGATCCAGGGAGACCTTGGAGCCCCTTCCAGAGCCTCAAGGGGCTCCAGGAGCTGGAGAGGGACTTGGGACAAGGGCTGGAGGGACAGGACACAGGCAATGGCTTCCCAGGGTTAGATGGGAGATTGGGAAGGAATTCCTGGCTGGGAGGGTGGGGAGGGGCTGGCATAGAATTCCCAGAGAAGCTGTGGCTGCCCCTGGATCCCTGGAAGTGTCCAAGGCCGGGCTGGAGCCCCCTGGGCCAGTGGAAGGTGTCCCTGCCCATGGCAGGGGTGGCACTGGGTGGGATGTTTAAGGTCTCTCCCAACCCATTCCAGGATTCCATGATTTATCAGTCAGCAAGAGGGCAGTTCTCTGTTTCTCTGTCACCTTGAGACCCACCAGAGTTTTTGCTGCTGTGTCTGGGGCTGTTCCTGCCCTGGTAGTTTCTGCCACGTGTGTCCCCAGTGCCAGGAGCAGGCCTGGCAGGGCACAGGCTGGGCACAGGGACGCTCCTGTGGCCCTGGGGTGATGAGGTGGAACTGCAGAAACCTGCTGGGTTTTTCTTTGATTTCTTCTGAGCTTTCTTTGGCGTCTCCCATGTTTCAGGCAAGGATGACTCACTCGTCCATTATGTGATTTCCTGACTTTTAGCAATTTCTCTTTCAGTTAAAAAATCCTAATGATGAGTTTGGCATCCCGGAGTGCACAGCCGTGGGCTGGGGCTGGGGGCAGTGACTCACAGCCCCCCTGGGGGCTCAGAGCCACTTGTATCCCTTCCCACCCCTCCCTGGAGTCTGTTGGAATAGGGAGAGCAGGAGCTGTGGCTGCCCCTGGATCCCTGGAAGTGTCCAAGGCTGGGCTGGAGCCCCCTGGGCCAGTGGAAGGTGTCCCTGCCCATGGCAGGGGTGGCACTGGGTGGCATTTAAGGTCCTTCCCAACCCAGACCAGTCTGGGATTCTACAAAAGCCACTGCAAGGCTGGTTTGGGCCGTGGGACAACCTTGTCTCTCTGCAGAGCAGGAGGGTCGATCCTGGTCCCTGAGATCCAGTGTCCAGCCCCAGGGGCCACAGGTCCTGCTGCACAGCCCTGTCCATGCCCCCACCTCCCCTGCCCTGCAGGGGTTTGCATGGCATTCCCAAAACATGGAATCACAGTCCTGCACTGGTTTGGGTTGGAAGGAACCTTTAATATCCCCCGGGGCCACCCCTGCCATGGGCAGGGACACCTTCCACTGGCCCAGGGGGCTCCAGCCCAGCCTTGGACACTTCCAGGGATCCAGGGGCAGCCACAGCTTCTCTGGGAATTCTATTCCAGCCCCTCCTAAATCTGATCTAAATCTCCTTAGTTTAAAGGCGTCCCCCATGTCCTGTCACTGCCCCTAAAAAGTTCCTGTCCCATCATTTCTAGGTGGCCTCGGCCGTGGGTACAGTGTCAGCTGATCCCCTGTGGTTGCTCTCAGGGAGCAGGAATGTGTGAGCAGTGAGGTTTCCTCGGGTGTTTTTACAGAGTAACCCAATCCCCAGTTATTTCAGCTCAGTAGAACCTTCCTGCCCACGGGGTTTGGCTTCTGCTCCTTTGGAGAAGGCCCTGGTGCCTGACAGGGTGGTACCAAAACAGCTCCTGTTACCTGATTTATTCAGCCCCAGAGAAACGTCCCACAGTCCTTGGGCCAAGGGAAGCAAACAGAGACCCCTGGGGAAGGGAAGGGGGGAAATGGGCCCTTTGTGGCCTGAGCAGCCGAGCCAGGGGTGCCCAGAGCCACAGCAGGGTGGGACCATCCCAAAAACTCTGCTGGAGGTGCAGGGGTCCCTCGTGAATGGAGTGGGTCGTGTGCTGGGAGAGCACACTGCCAGGGCAGGCATCCCTGGGGTGGGATTGGGGAATTCCAGCAGGGAATTCTCCTTGGTTTGGGGGGATTGTGCCGAATTCGGGGGGCAGGGTGTTTGTGGATGGGTGGGAAGAGCAGAGCACTTGAAGAAGAGTGGGCTGAAGGTTCTGGGGGAGGGACTGGGTGGGAGCCAGGGATGAGGGAGAAGGGGGAGGACGTTTGGGAGAAATGGGCTGGTATTAAATCAGTGAGTGCTTGCACGGAGGTGATGAAAAGGGCTGGTTGCACTGAATTGTGAGGGAGTTGATGGCAGTAAATGAGTGCTGAGCCTGTGCCAAGGACAGGAGCCCGTTTGGGGAAGGACTTGGGGGTTTAATGGGATGTGAGCTCAGTGTGTACAGTGCCATCACTTTGCTGCCTCCCTGCTCCCTGCTGCTGGTGGTGCTGGGAGGCTCCAGGGATCCCTCAGGGCTTCCTTCTCCGTCTGTCTGAGCCTTGTCATCCTGATCCTGAGAGAGCAGGGCAGTTCCAGAGCAGGGCAGACAGATTTGGCTCCTGGGCACTGCTATTAGATGCTTTGTGAGCACTTTGGGTTGGACCTTCCAGCCCAGGGCGTTGGTTCTTTCTTTAAAAGTCTCCCAGAGATCAAACAGTGCAATCTCTGCCTGGATTTACATTTTTTCTAGACTGTTTAATCTGAGTTGGGTACAAGGGGTTGGTTTTTTGCATCATGAAAGCTCCTTCCTGAGAGGGAAAAAGTCTCTTTGAAGTCCTGCTAAAACTTCCGTAGTCGTTGGAGGTTGGACAGGGCTTGGATCCCCTGGGCCAGTGGAAGGTGTCCCTGCCATGGCAGGGGTGGCACTGGGGGGGATTTAAGGTCCTTCCAACCCAAACCATCCTGGGGTTCTGTGAAGTGGAAACGTGGCTGAGTGCAGTGAGTTCCTGTTGAAGTGCTCCAGACCCCTCTGTCCCAGGGAACATCCCAGGGGTGACAGGGACACAGACAGGGAATGATCCAGTGTCCTGAGGGAGATGCTGCTTTGTCTGCTGGGAGGAAACTCCCCTCAGCTGCCTTGTTCTGCCTTCCAGAGCTGCTGGGAAATCAGCTGGAGTTTCCAGGCTCTGAGGGAGATGGGAATGTGAATAAAGTCCATGTTGATCACAGAATCCCAGGATGGTTTGGGTTGGGAGGGACCTTAAATGCCACCCAGTGCCACCCCTGCCATGGGCAGGGACACCTTCCACTGGCCCAGGGGATCCAACCTGGCCTTGGACACTTCCAGGGATCCAGGGGCAGCCACAGCTTCTCTGGGAATTCTCTCCCAGCCCCTCCCCACCCTCCCAGGCAGGAATTCCTTCCCAGTACCCCCTCTGTCCCTGCCCTGTGGCATGGGAAGCCAGGAGTCAGAGGGTGCTGCTTTCTGGAGCAGGACTTGGTGCCCTGGCCCTCCAGGGAAGGAGGGAACAGCCAAGGAAACCAGTTCAAAGGGAGCAGGGAGATGAGCATGTGCTGAAACCCCAAATCTTCTTGATAAACCCACCTTTCTTCATTTAAAAAGAAAAGGGTTTAGATGTGAACGTGCCCTGTTTGTGTGGTGTGTTAAACCTGAGCAGGGGCTGACAGTTCCCTGTAGTAAACCATTTCCAGCTGCTCAGTGTCAGCCTGGAGAACAAAACACTCTGAGCACTTCCCTGACACAGGAATGGATCCTCTGTGGCTCTGTCAGGCTCTGCTCCTTGGGAACTGGAAACCAGGATTGTCCCTGTGCCCGTTTTGTGCTGCTGCTTCCCTTCCATTTTCCTCACCCCTCCAGAGGGGTGGAATCCCAGGACACCTCCCTTCCAGAACAGATTCCTGAAGCTGTCCCCAGTTGAAGGCCAGAGTTCCAGGGCTCGGAAGTTCAGCTGAGCCCTTGTTTACAGGGTGAAATATGTAAACCCTTCTTTTTCCCCAAATAGAGGATTTTTTCCTTGGCTGCCATCCCGGTGTTTATAAAAGGCAGTTCTGTAAATGACAATTGCACTAATGAAGCTGCACTTTGGTGCTGTCCCAGGGCTGGTGCCACTGGGGGCTCTGGGGGTTCTTGGGGATAAGGACATCAGGGGACTTGAAATTAAACATTAAATTTCGGGGAACCCGAAATTAAACACACAGGACTCTCGTGAGAGAGAACCTCCCATGGGAAAAGAAACATCTGGATGGAAATGGTTGGATGTTGCAGGGGAGCAGGAGGTGCCCTGCTCAGGCAGAGCCCCCAGAGCTGCTTGTCCAGGGCTGTGTCCTGTTGGATTTTCCCTGTCCCCATGGATGGAGCCTCCCAGGGCAGCTCGTGCCAGTCAGGGCCACCATAAAACACACCTTTCTACTCTGTTCATGGACCCAAACTGCTCTCCATGGTAGATGGAAATGGTTTCAGGCTGGGCCAGGGGAGGCTCAGGTTGGATATTGGGAAGAATTTCTTCCTGGAAAGGGCTGTGCAGCCCTGGCACAGCTGCCCAGTCACATCCCTGGAGGGGTTTGACAGCCCTGGGGATGTGGCACTTGGGGACATGGGCAGGGGTGGCCTGGGCAGTGCTGGGGGACCACTGGATTCACTGGTGTCCAAGGGCTTTTCCAACCTCTGTGGTCCTGTGAAATCCCAGCTCTTCCCCTGTTGCAGCACTTTGTCCCCAGTGCCCAGTGCTGATGTGGGTGGTGGCACCTTGGGGTGGCAGCAGGACCTGGGCAGGCTCAGGGGTGGTGGGAGTGGGGAAGGGGGGCTGGCACAGGGATTAGGGCTGGACAGGGATTAGGGCTGGGACAGGGATTAGGGCTGGGACTGGGATTAGGGCTGGCCTGTGTCTGTGCCCATGAAGACACTTCTGGGAGGGACAGACTCTGTTCTGCCCATTGAGAGCTGATGGGGGGACATAAAACCTGGGCAGGGGGACAAAGGACTCCTGACTCAGGGATGGGGAGGGCAGAGGATGGTTCAGCTCTGAGGGACTCACGGACCTGGGAAGTGGCTCCTGTGGGACCTGCTGTGGCAAAAATCAGGGCTGGGCCTTCTGGGAGAGGAGGATTTACTTAAAGCTGATTTCACACTCGTTTTGAGGCTTTTGCTCCCTGGAGGTGCCATTTGGAATGGCCTGACAGTGTCCCAGGCCAGGCTGGACAGGGCTGGAGCCCCCTGGGCCAGTGGGAGGTGTCCCTGCCCGTGGCAGGGGTGGCACTGGGTGGCCTTTGAGGTCCTTCCCACCCAAACCACTGGATGATTTTGTGGTGTGATCTTTAGGCCTGATGTTCCACATTCCGGGGAAGGTGGCTGGTCCTGGTGTTTCTGGGTATTCCTGCAGCTGCAGCCCAGGGAGGGGAACAGGGATAACAGGGAGGGGAATGGCCCATCCTGGCTGCTCAGGACCATTCTGTTATCAGTGCAGAGGCTTCTGCTGATTAAATCACTCCTACCCCGTGCTCAGGCTCTTTTTAGCCTCGGAGAAAACACCAAATTCTTCCCTATTTTGGGTTTGATCACCCCTGACTTGGTTATCAGCACCCATTGTTTTATGGCTCTTTGTGCTGCCTTCAGTCAGTCTTCACTCCTGGTATTTGTGCTGTTCCTTGTGTTGGCAGGAAATCTGGGGACATCCCCTCAGTCCTCGACCCCTTCAACCTTTAATCCCTTCAGATCTTGCTCCCTGAAAGCTGGAGGAACCCCTTGGACACACAGAGCTCGGGGCTCAGGAGTTCTGTGGTGAGGAGAGTGTTAATGTGAATAATCCCACTTTGTTTTCCAATAACACGACCTTCCCTTCCCACAGTCTCAACTTTGCCACAGTGCTGCCACGTTCTTTGCTGTAATAATAAGCACAGGCTTGGAACAAGATAATCTTGTAATATTTTGGGAGATATCTTTTAGCCTGGCTTCATTTTTCCTTCTGGAATCTGGTCCAAGGGCAGCATAAATACAATGACCATCCCGGTTCCTGCTCACTGCCCCCGAGATCAAAGGGAGCAATCAGTGCAGAAAAGCCCAGCCCGAGTTTTGCAGTGACTGTGGGGAAAACTTGGAGGGAAGGAAAGGAAACCCGGGTCTGTTCAAATCAACCTCGGGGCAGCCAAGTTTTCCCAGGTCCGGCACAGGCTCCATGAATCCAGGTGTCCCTTGTCTCCACCAGCTTCCTGCAGGGAGGAGGGAGAGGACAGCCCTGCCAGGCTGGGAGGGGGACAGGATTCCAGTTCATGCTCCTGCTGCACTCCCTGGGCCACAGGGACACTGCAGGATAAACTTCCTGAGGTTGGGAAGCAGCAGGAGGCTCATCCCTGTCCAGGTCATCTCGGCAGTGGGAAGCCATTCCCTGTGTCCTGTCCCTCCAGCCCTTGTCCCAAGTCCCTCTCCAGCTCCTGGAGCCCCTTTAGGCTCTGGAAGGGGCTCCAAGGTCTCTCTGGATCCTTCTCCTCTCCAGGTGACCATTCCCAGCTCTCCCAGCCCTGGGTGTGTGTCCGTGGCCTCCTGTGCAGGGAGGGCCATGCAGTGCCACCAGCAGTGCCACAGCAGGGCTGCATCAGCCACCTTTGGTGCCCACAAGGACTCAGGAACGCAGCAAAATCGGGAGTGTTGGTCCTGGAAAGTGGAAAACTCTGTGCAAACCAGAAACGCCCATTCCATACCCGGGAAGGAGGGACCGGATTGAGGTGTTGTACAAACATCCAGCTCTTCCTCCCGGCACATCCCAGCTGGAGCTGCTGCCAAACAGCCCAGCCCCCGGGGACCAGGGGGGCTGGGGAGGCTCCTGTCCCCGTCCCTGTGGTGCCCCTGGAGCCCCAGGGCAGCGGGAATGCCAAGGGATGGGGGCAGAGGGGAACAGCCTGTCCTGCCCTTTGCTGCCCGGGGGTCTGGGGGGCTGTGGGGGCTGCACAGGGCCTGCTGTGGGTGACAGCAGTGTCGCCTCTGTGTGGGTGACAGCAGTGCCACATCCTGCTGGGAGAGCCAGCAGTGCCGCACCCTGCTGTGGGTGCCAGCAGTGCCAGTCCCCTCTGTGGGTGCCACCAGTGCCAGTCCCCTCTGTGAGTGCCAGCAGTGCCAGACCCCTCTGTGAGTGCCAGCAGTGCCAGACCCCTCTGTGAGTGCCAGCAGTGCCAGACCCCTCTGTGAGTGCCAGCAGTGCCAGACCCCTCTGTGAGTGCCAGCAGTGCCAGACCCCTCTGTGAGTGCCAGCAGTGCCAGACCCCTCTGTGAGTGCCAGCAGTGCCAGACCCCTCTGTGAGTGCCAGCAGTGCCAGACCCCTCTGTGAGTGCCAGCAGTGCCAGACCCCTCTGTGAGTGCCAGCAGTGCCAGACCCCTCTGTGAGTGCCAGCAGTGCCAGACCCCTCTGTGAGTGCCAGCAGTGCCAGACCCCTCTGTGAGTGCCAGCAGTGCCAGACCCCTCTGTGGGTGACAGCAGTGCCACATCCTGCTGGGAGTGCCAGCAGTGCCACATCTATATGGGTGACAGCAGTGTCAGATCCTGCTGGGAGTGCCAGCAGTGCCACAACCCTCTGTGGGTGACAGCAGTGTCATTCCCTGCTGTGGGTGACAGCAGTGGCACATCATGCAGTGGGTGCCAGCAGTGCCAGACCCCTCTGTGGGTGACAGCAGTGCCAGTCCCCTCTGTGGGTGCCACCAGTGCCAGTCCCCTCTGTGAGTGCCAGCAGTGCCAGACCCCTCTGTGGGTGCCAGCAGTGCCAGTCCCCTCTGTGGGTGCCACCAGTGCCAGACCCCTCTGTGGGTGCCAGCAGTGCCAGTCCCCTCTGTGGGTGCCAGCAGTGCCAGTGCCCTCTGTGGGTGCCAGCTCCCACGCTCCGTGGGCACACTGCGGGCACACTGCAGGCACANTGCTGTGGGTGGCAGCTCCCACGCTCCAGGCACACTGCAGGCACACTGCGGGCACACTGCAGGCCGTGGCAGCAGCAGTGCCCGTGCCCTGCCCCCCTGAGCCGTGTGTCCCCCCAGAGTTCTGCCGCATTGACCAGCCCCTGTGCCACGACGAGGACGAGCAGCTCAGCTTCGAGGCCGTGCGCAGCATCCACAAGCAGATGGACGACGACGCCAACGGCAACGTGGACGTGGAGGAGAGTGACGAGGTCAGTGCTGGGCCCCACGAGGGGCTGCTGCTGCCAGGGAGCCCCTCACTGCTGGGCACTGCCTGGCACCGGGCTGTGCCAGCTCTCAGGGGTTGGTGCTGAGCCAGGCTCTGATCCAGGGGTGTCTCAGCACCGTCAGCTCGGGCTCTGGGGCTTTGGGTTTTACCCACTTGGTGGCTGCCCAGAGAAGCTGTGGCTGCCCCTGGGTCCCTGCAAGTGTCCAAGGCCGGGCTGGAGCCCCCTGGGCCAGTGGAAGGTGTCCCTGCCCATGGCAGGGGTGGCACTGGGGGATATTTAAGGTCCCTCCCAGCCCAAACCTTCTGTGATTCCATGATTTTCTACACACGAGGTGTTATCCGTGTATTCCACCATTGAAAGACAAGTGGATTGATTTACATGATTTTTATTAATTCCCATTTTAATTATAGGGTGGGGAAAAACCTCTGGATTCTGATGGAGCATCTGTGTCACTGTGAGCAAACACAGGCCACTGTCCCCTTCGTGTGACCGTGTTTAGACCAGGCTGGACAGGGCTCTGAGCAACCTGGGCCTGGGAAGAAGTCCCTGCCCGTGATCTTTGAGGACCCTTCCACCAAACCATCCCATGGTTCCATGTTACCACCAGACAGGCCCAGTCCAGGTGCTCACTGCTGAAGGGGGAGCAGCTCTTTGTTGTTTATTGACAACTCGATTTGCAGAGCAGTGCAGTTGTTGTTTGGTTACTGAGCCCCAGTGCAGAGAGGAGCCTGCAGGGAAGGGGAGCTCTTGGTTTGCAGTGTTGCCCCAGTTGCTCTGGGTGCTCCGTTCAGGTGAGGAATTCTGTCTTCCAAGGAGAACTGGCATCTAAACAGGGAAGTGTTGGAAGCTGAAAGCCCATGGGGGAAGGGATCTGCTGCCACTCACAGGCAGTTCTGCAGTCCCAGGTCACAGAATCCCAAAAGGTTTGGGTTGGGAGGGACCTTAAATCCCATCCATCCCACCCCTGCCATGGGCAGGGACACCTTCCACTGGCCCAGGGNAGGCCCTTCTCCCAGGGCTGCTCCCAATCCCTTCTCCCCAGCCCCTGTCTGTGCTGGGATTGCCCTGACCCAGGGGCCACCCTGCCCTTGGCCCTGTTGGGTTCATGGTTGGACTCAGTGACTTCAGAAGTCTTTTCCAACCTCAGGGACTCCATGTTTCCATGATTCCATACGTACAGTTGCTGCTTTCCCTCTGCTGAGCTTGGGACTTTTGTCTGAGTTGCAGTAAATGCACCTTTCCATAAGCTCTGAAGGCACTGGATAAGGTATTTCAGGCATTTCCCTGGCTGCCCCTGCCCCTGTGGGTTCTCCCTGTGAAGGTTATCCCTCTGCCCCAGGGACCCTGCAGTCAGGTTCATCTCCATGGCTGTGCAGCAGGACAGCTGCTGGGGGATTATTGGGAAGAATGCAGGAGGCTCAAATTGAAACCTTTTACAGGGTTCGTGGAATCCCAGGGTGGTTTGGGACCTTAAAGCCCATGTCCTTCCCTCCCCTGCCATGGCAGGGACACCTTCCACTCTCCCAGGTGGCTCCAAGCCTTGTCCAACCTGGCCTTGGGCACTTCCAGGGATGGGCATTTCTCTGGTTGGTTGAGAACTTGGTATTTTCGTTTATTATTTTGGCCCCTTCTCTTTGGGAATGAGTTATGGGAACGTTTTGTTTGGACTGAAAGACCTGACAGTGCAGAAAGGGGGACACAGACAGCTGTGTTTTTAAATATCCCACCACAGGTGGAATTTTGTCCCACAGCTTCACACTGTCCATAAACCATGGCTGCAGTTTTCCTTCTGGGAAGTGAATTTTCAGTGACGTTTGAGATGACACCAGTGGCCTCAATTATAAGGGAAAGAACTGGCCCTCCCAGGGAAGTCTTCTAATTGGGGATGTATTTGTGCCCTGTGTGCTCACTCCAAAGGCAGCTCCAGCTGTTTGGGGTGTAGGTTCTGCTTCTTGGGTGCTCTGAGCCTGCTTTCCTGAGGAAACAAGGTTTGTGTGGGGTCTCCATCGGGCCCTGCTCCTGTTTCCAGGGTCCCTGAGCAGGGGGAGACCTTGGAGCCAGGGGTTGTGTGTTCTGGTGGGATGGGGGCTCAGAAAAGCTGTTCCATGTAGGGAGCACAGGGAGCTGTGCTGGCACAGCCAGGAGGGCTGCTGGGGAGGCAGGATGGCAGAGATCCAGGGATGTGGGAGGGATGGGAAGGTTTGGAAAATCATTTCAGGAGCTGCAGTTTCTGCAGATAAAAACCCGCAGAAAACGGAGCTCGGGGAGAGTTTGAGTGATGCTCTTGGGCACAGGGTGTTGGGGGGTCTTGTGCAGGGCCAGGAGCTGCACTGGATGGTCCTTGTGGGTCACTTCCTACTCAGGATATTCCATGATTCTGTCATTCTATAAAAGAAAACTCCAGAAAATTCTGTTTCACAGATCTGCTCATTTCTGAGAATGCCTTCAGCCAACAAATCTGTCCCAAGTCCCTCCCCAGCTCTCCTGGAGCCCCTTTGGGCTCTGCAAGGGGCTCCAAGGTCTCCCTGGATCCTTCTCTTCTCCAGGGGAACATTCCCAGCTCTCCCAGCCTGTCCCAGAGCAGAGGGGCTCCAGCAGCTCCAGGTGCTCCTGCCCCAGAGCCCCCAGGCTCATCCTGGCTGTGTTTTGTAGGGCTGGGTCTGTTCCCATTGTTCTGGGCTGCTTTGCCAGTGTTTCTCTTTCCCAGCCGTGGGGGGAACACTCCGGGTTGACTCAGTTTCCCTCTGTCCTTGTGGATTCAGCCTGGCTGGGGCTGGGGGGGGTTTCTGGGTCTCTGGAGATGGTCTGGTCCAAGCCCTGCCCAGGCTCGGAGTTCTTGGGTGTCTCAGGACTGGGATGAGCGGGATCTTCGCCACTTGGAATTGCTCTGCAGTGTTGGGCAAGTCGGTCCATATTTCCCGCAGTGGTTCCTGGGCTTTGGAACCCCCGGGACACCGGGATGTCCCTGCCCGTGCCGGGGGGTGGCACCGGCTGCTGTCGCAGGTCCCTCCAGCCCGAACCATCCCGGGGTTTGCGATTGTTTTCCCCGGGAGGTGCACACGGGAGATGTGGCTGCGGTGGGAGCAGCCCCTCCCGCTCCAGCCCTTGTCCCCCCAGCCCGCGGGGTTGTCCCGGGAGGCTCCAGGATCACTTTTCCTCCCTGTGCTCCGAGCTAAATATACGGAGCGGCAGCTGATGGCGGGGACACGGTGACATTGCTGGGGCGGCGGGGGGGGCACTGCTGCCCTGCCTCCCCCACAGGCTCCCCTTGCCCCTGTCCTGCCGGGCCCCACAGGCTCCCCTTGCCCCAGCAGGGAGAGAGGGTTNCTATTGGGCACCAGGGTGTGAGTGGTTCTCCTGCTGGGGTTTGGGTTTGGGTTGGGAGGGACCTTAAATCCCACCCAGTGCCACCCCTGCCATGGGCAGGGACACCTTCCACTGGCCCAGGGATCCAACCTGGCCTTGGACACTTCAGGGATCCAGGGGCAGCCACAGCTGGGATATGTATGTTTATATATTTATATCTATTTCTCTTTGGAACCTCCCCCTTGCCCGTGGCATTTGTTCCAGCTTGGATTTGAAGGTGCAGGTCAAACCCAATAATATTTTGGATTCTTAGTCCATTGGCACAAAGCTGGTTCCACTGTGCCATTTAGGTGAATTGTTGGTGATATTATAATTGAAAGAAAAGCCTGGAATGCTTTATAGTTGTAATTATTTATTGTACCTTCTGAGTATTAAAAGTAATTTAATATATTTACTCCCTGAGTAAATTCTGGTCTTCCCAGGAACGGAAATCTCCAAAGGTCCTGCAGGGAATGTTCATGCCCAGTTTGATCTGTCAGACTGGGCCAGCAACTAAAAATATTTAACTAATGGTTTTATTAGAGAGAGAAATGTCTGTGTCCACTATTACAGATACAATAATTGTATATATAAGCTAGTACTGTATATAAATAGATGTCACATAAAAGCACATACATGTATGTTTTAATAGATGGGTTTATGTTTATGTAATAGATACCTTAAATGTGTGTATTTACATATAAAATATGTTTATAATTTTTAGTTATTCAGGTTTATTATTTCCCATAGAAATTATAATTAATAATATTATTTTAAATGCTCTTCATCCCACTAAAAGATGAACCAAAGCCTAATCCTGCTCTTTATTCCCAGTTCCTGAGGGAAGACTTGAATTACCATGACCCAGCAGTCAAGCACAGCACCTTCCATGGAGAGGACAAGCTCATCAGTGTGGAGGATCTTTGGAAGGCCTGGAAAACATCTGAAGGTAAAAAAAAGAAAGGCAAAAAGCAAAGTAACCCTTCCTCCACAGTTCCCAGGAGTTTGGGGTCTGGATGCTCGTGGCAGTGTGCAGCTCCCAGGAGGAATGTGCTGCTGCTCCCCCTGCCTTGTGCAGTGCTCTCCTGCCTCCCTTTTTTTGGGTGGATTTTCAGGAATTCATCACTTCCAAACCCTTAATGTTGCACCTGAGTGTGGCCATAAAGTATAAATTGTTTTGTTTCTCTGCCCTGGAAATGTGTGTTAAATGGAGCCAAGTACTCTCCAATTCCAGGTTCTCCATCAAACCCCCAGTTTCAGCTGGAATTTTAATGGGGCAGTAACATCCTAAATATTCCATGGAGCTGCCTGGGAGTTTTCCTGCAGGTTGTGTTTTCTTTAGGAGAAATTTCCTGAGCCTGGAAAGCTCCTTCATGCAGTGAAAATAAAGTAGAATGAAGTCCTGGAAGTGGAGGTGCCACAAGTCCTGGGGGTGTAGCAATAACTTCAGGCTGTTCCCACATGGTGCAATTGATCCCAGGGCAGGGGGAGTCACATCCCTGGGATGTAACAGCCCTGTGGATGTGGCTGTGACCCCTGGGGACTTGGGGCAGTGGTGGCCTTGGCAGTGCTGGGGAATGTTGGACTCCATGGTCTCCGAGGGCTTTTCCACCCTCGAGGCTCCTGGAATCCCGTGGCTCTGAGTCTCCTGCATCCAAGGAATGCTTCCATAAGGAATATTTCTCCCATTACCCAGCTGTTTGCAGTTGGCTTTGCCTGGAATATGTTTTCATGTCTGCTGGGAAAGGATGGAAATCCTTAAGGGATGGAGCAGAAGGTCCTGTGACACTGCCCAGGTCCCCGAATTCCCGAGGTGCTCCTGGCACACACGGCCTGGGCAGAGCTGCCAGGGCACAGCACGTGTGCCAGGCTGGCCTGAGTCCCTTCCTGGGGTGGGATGGCACCTCACTGTCCTTGCTCAGTGCTGAGCTGTCACCTGGTGAGCTCCACCAATTCCCTGAGCTCCACCAATTCCCTGAGCTCCACCAATTCCCTGAGCTCCATCAATTCCCTGAGCTCCATCAACTCCCACAGCTCCATCAATTCCCTGAGCTCCACCAATTCCCTCAGCTCCACCAATTCCCTCAGCCCCACCAATTCCCTCAGCTCCATCGATTCCCTGAGCTCCATCATCCCTGAGCTCCCTCAGTTCTCCCTCAGTTCTCCCCCAGCTCCCTCCTTTCCCAGCCACAGGAAATAGGCCTTTTCCTGCCTTGGTTGCAGGGAGGGTGTGAAGGACATGGATCCCTGGATAGGGGTGTGAAGGACATGGATCCATGGATCAGGGTGTGAAGGACATGGATCGAGGTGTGAAGGACATGGATCCATGGATCAGGGTGTGAAGGACATGGATCAGGGATGGCAGCAGGGTGTGAGGAGGTGACTGGCAGCACTGGGGATGCCCAGCCCAGCCCAGCCTGGCCATACTGGGGCCTGGGGAGCTGCTGCAGGAGCTCAGCCCGGGCTGAGCAAGGACACAGGTTCATAAAGCAAAGCCCAAAAAAGCCCCTGNTGGATCAGGGTGTGAAGGACATGGATCCATGGATCAGGGTGTGAAGGACATGGATCCATGGATCAGGGTGTGAAGGACATGGATCCATGGATCGGGGTGTGAAGGACATGGATCCATGGATCAGGGTGTGAAGGACATGGATCAGGGATGGCAGCAGGGTGTGAGGAGGTGACTGGCAGCACTGGGGATGCCCAGCCCAGCCCAGCCTGGCCATACTGGGGCCTGGGGAGCTGCTGCAGGAGCTCAGCCCGGGCTGAGCAAGGACACAGGTTCATAAAGTAAAGCCCAAAAAAGCCCCTGTGTCCTGTAAAAACTGTTGTGTGATGTGTCCCAGGCCAGGCTGGATGGGGCTTGGAGCCCCCTGGGCCAGTGGAAGGTGTCCCTGCCCATGGCAGGGGTGGCACTGGGTGGGCTTTACAGTCCCTCCCAAGCCCAACCAGCCTGGGATTCCCTGACTGTGTGATCCCAGGGGATCCTTCCTGTGTGGCAGCCCCGGGATGTTGTGTGGGGACGTGTTTGAGCTCTGCAGGGATTCTCCCTCGCCCGAGGTGGTGGCTGGGAGCTGTGCAGCAGCTCTGCAGTTGTGCTGGGTGCCCACCACGAGCTGTGTGCCTCGCTGTGCCTTCCCCAGTGTACAACTGGACAGTGGATGAGGTGGTTCAGTGGCTCATCACCTACGTGGAGCTGCCCCAGTACGAGGAGACCTTCCGGAAGCTGCAGCTGAGCGGCCACGCCATGCCCAGGTCAGTGCCACCCCGGGGTCTGTGCCAGGGACTGAGACTGACCCTGGGCAGCTCCTCACATCACCTGTCATTCCTTGGCACCTGCAGAGCCAAGTCTCGTTCCTGTCCTGCTCCATTTGTGAGTGGAAAGATTGGAACTCCGGGTGGGATCTTGGGAAGGAATTCCTGGCTGGGAGGGTGGGGAGACCCTGGCCCAGGGTGCCCAGAGAAGCTGTGGCTGCCCCTGGATCCCTGAAGTGTCCAAGGCCGGGCTGGAGCCCCCTGGGCCAGTGGAAGGTGTCCCTGCCCATGGCAGGGGTGGCACTGGGTGGGCTGTAAGGTCCCTTCCAACCCAAACCATTCCATGATTCCATGACAAGGCAATCACTGCCTGTCAGTTGGCCTAGATTTGTGACAGGTTTGAAAACCCTCAGTGCACTTTTTTGGGTAAAGATTCTTGTCACTGAAAAAGGGGCTTTTAAACTGACTGGGGAGGAGGGATTAACTGGGAATAAAATGAGATTTTTGAGGCAGCACATGGTGTGTCCACATTTCTTCCAAGTGAGAAATGTGGTTTATGGTCTGTTACATAGGATGGTAAAGGCAATGGAGATTTAATTAGTGATTGATAGGACACCAAAACATCCCTCTTGGTGGGAAATGGGTCCCTCGGGCTGTCAGGATTAATGAAATAGGCCTGGCCTTGGTTTGTGCTGCTCTCTCCAGTCCCAAAGACCCTCCTGGAGGGTCAGGGATGGCACCACTGAGGTGCCACGTCCTGATGTTCTGATGGCAGGGATCTCTCAGGTGCTGCTCCCATTGCTGCCAGCTGTTGGTGCCGGGGGCTGTGACCACCCTGTCCTGTTGCCCTCTGTGCAGGCTGGCTGTGAACAACGTCACCCTCATGGGCACTGTCCTCAAAATGACCGACCGGAGCCACCGGCAGAAGCTGCAGCTCAAGGCTCTGGACACGGTGCTCTTCGGGCCTCCTCTCTGTGAGTACCCACAGTCCAGGGCTTTGCATCCTCGGGGCTGGAAAACCCCCCCAGGGTCCCCGGGTGCTGGGGCTGTTGATCCCGAGGATCTGTGTCTGCACCCAAAGTGCCCCGGGTGAGGCTGCCCGGGGCAATGACCCCACCACAGTCCCACGAGTGCAGTTGTCATGGGATGGGATTGATGGCAGCAGCCTGGGCTGGCATTCCCACTCCATCCCCACCGCCTTCCTGCTGGGATCCGTGGTGTCCACGGGGTAAAACCTTCCTGTCCTTCCCGTGCTGCTGATGCTGGGGGGGGTGAGGTGCCGGAGGCAGCGACCCTGCCTGTCCCAGGGGAGCCACTGCCATTCCTGGGCTGTCCCGGGGCTCGGGCTGTGGATCAGCTGCCGTGGAGCAGGGAAGGAGCAGCAGGCCGGCTGGGAAGGCTGATGGGAGGGACTGGTTTCCTTTGATGTTCACTCCAGGCTCTGATGCCAATCTCGGGGGCTCCCTTTGCATCCATTCCCTCTGGCTCACGTCTGCTACCAATTAAAGGTGCTTTTGTCTCTCTCCTTGGCTTTCCCGTGGACTTTGGGTGCTCTGGGGAGGTGGTCAGGGCTCTGTGCAGGTGAGGGGGGTGTTGAGGGCGGGTTTTTGTGCTGCCTGGGCAGGGTTTGAGCTCTCCCTACACGGAATTCCTCTTTCCCTTTTGCTTCCCGTGCGTCCCCAGTGCAGGAGGTTTCTGCCCAGGGTGATTGGGTGCAAATGGAGTGAAATTCTGGCCCAGGAACTCCCCGAGCTGGGGCTGCTGAGGGCTGGAGTTTGTACCACTGAAAACACCCCTTGGTGCTTCCTCTGTTCTTGAAGTGTTTTTTTAAGCATCAGTCCCAGAATGCCGGACTGGTTTGGGATCCAGTGCCACCCCCAACACACCTCCCACCGTCCCGGGCTCCAAGCCCTGTCCAGCAGCAGCTCCAGCCCGGTGACTGCGCTGGGGGTGGAATTTTTCCGGCAGTTCCTGGATGTAAATGGCAAAGTGAATGGCTTGTAATGGGTGGAGATTAATGGCTGTTCTCCCCGGCTGGGCTATTCCGTTCTGCCCTGCGGCTCCTTTGGCTCGGGAATGAACCTCCCTGGGTCACCGAGATGAAAGTGTGCACTGAACCGTCGTGGTTGGGCTGTTACAGACCTGTGATCCCGGGGCCTGGAAGTGTCCCAGGCCACCCTGGAGCCACCCGGGCCAGTGGAAGGTGTCCCTGCCCGTGGCAGGGGCTGGAACTGAATGAGTTTTAAGGTCCCTTCCAACCCAAACCATTCCACGATCCTGTGACTCTGTGTGGTGGGTGTGGGAATAGAGGAAACACACTTTAAATCTGCAGCTGAAGCACAGCTTTAACCCTTTTTAAAAGGTAAAATTTGCTGGTTTCTGGTCACCTGAGTGGCTTTATCTCCAGTCAGGGTGACAGGTTGTTTATCTGAAGCGATTCCTTCAGGAATGGATTGCAAAACTCCTTTCCCCAGCCAGCAGCAATTGGCAGCTCCGGGAAGTACTCGGTGACCTTTGAAGCTGCAGGAGCTGCTTTCACAGCACACGGTGTGAAATGAGTGCAGCTCCTTTCCAGAGCTCGGGGCAGGTGGGCTCTGAGGGGATCCAGGGTCCCACGGGGGGGTTGAAGCTGCTGGCACTGGGATGTGACTCACAGGGTTGTAAGGGTTTGTCTGCTCTCCTGGTGTTCTGTTCCCCCGAGGTGTGAGAGCATTAAATCAAAATCAGCCTGGGTTGGGGCGAGTGGATATGGGAACTCTTAGGAAAATTCAGCTTGGATGTAGACGCAGAATCAAGGAATCATGGAATGGTTTGGGTTGGAAGGGACCTTAAAGGTCCCCCAGTGCCACCCCTGCCATGGGCAGGGACACCTTCCAGGGGGCTCCAAGCCTGTCCAGCCTGGCCTGGGACACTTCCAGGGATGGGAGAGGGGAGGGAAAACAGGGAAATGGGAGAGGTGAATTTCAGAAAACAAACAGTACAGTCCAAAACAGTGAGTATTTTTAGTGAAAAATGGAGTTAAACTTTGATTTTTATAACTCAGGTGTTGGAGACAGAGACATTTGTCCCCTCACAGGTGGCTCAGGTGGGAATGTTTGGGGTTCACAGACAAACAGGGTGTTGTGCCCTGGGTTATCTATCCTGGGTTATCCATCCATCCAGGGTTATCCATCCATCCAGGGTTATCCATCCAGGGTTATCTATATATCCATCCAGGGTTATCCATCCATCCAGGGTTATCCATCCAGGGTTATCTATCCAGGGTTATCCATCCACCCTGGGTTATCCACCCAGGGTTATCCATCCTGGGCTATCCATCCAGGGTTATCCATCCGGGGTTATCCATCCTGGGTTATCCCTCCTGGGTTATCCATGCTGGGTTATCCATCCTGGGTTCTCCATCCTGGGTTATCCATCCTGGGTTCTCCATCCTGGGTTATCCATCCTGGGTTCTCCATCCTGGGTTATCCATCCTGGGTTATCCATCCAGGACACTGGCAGCCCCTCCATCCAGGGACTTGTCCTGGCCACCTCTCCAAAGGCCAACTAGTGGGACCTCTGTGGTGCCTGTGGGATTTCTGGAGAGGTTTCCACAGCCCCACATTCCAGGACAGGAGTCCACCAGATGTGGTTTGTTCCACAGCTGCTTGTTCATATTGTATGACATGATTCTGTTGAGATCCTGGGAAAAAATTCCTCCCTGTGAGGTGGTGAGAGAGTTATGGATCCCTGGAAGTGCCCTAGGCCAGGGTTGGACAAGGCTTGGAGCAACTGTTGGAGCCAATTCCTTTCCCTTTACTGTGTTACACGTGTTTTTGACAAGTACTTTGAGCCCCTTTGAATCATGGTTTGTTTAAAGCAGGAGAGTTTCCTAAGCAAACACCAACTGAATTTATCGCCCTGAGATTTACCATCCACTCCAAATATTTACAGTTCCCTGGATGGGGTTTGAATTACCTGCACCTCGGCCAAAAGGCACCAGGGGCTTCCCATGGTGTTATCCTTGGTCCTTCCATGTGCCAGAGGCACCTGGGCAACCTGCTGGAGCCTCAGGTGTGGGAGCTCTGGGAGGGGGGATACCTGTGACCCTGGGCGGGCAGGAGCAGGGAATCCAAGCACTCTGGATGCCCTTGTGGCCAGGGGAAATCAGGGCATTCATAAGCTTCTTTCCATAATTACCTTGGGAGTTCAGTGGCAAATGGAAGAGTTCTAAGGACTTGAGAAAAGGCTGGATATTGACAGGGAATCCCAGACTGGACTGGGTTGGAAAGGGCCTTGGATCCTTTTCCCTCCCTCCAAGCACGAAGCCAAGGCAGAGCTGCAAACCAAGGGGACATGAAGTCTTGCAGCCAAGCAGAACAACCACAGCCTTTGGTAAAACTGTGCCTGTTCTCCAAAACACCCCATAAAGTGAAAAGGCTGCAAGTTTTCCGTGTTGTCCATGGCTTTTCCCTGCAGGTGTCCCGTGTGCCCAGGTGGGCAGGGAAGGGGAGATGGTGCAGGAGCAGCCAAGGCCACGTGGGAGCAGAACAGGCTGTGCCACCCCCACCCCAGGACAGGGACAATCCAGGGCACTGAAGTCACAGTAACCTGGGCAAGAACAACCATGGGGTGCCATCGGCCTCTGGCACAGGAGGGGCAGCACAGGCAGGGCTGGAGTCACAGCCAGGCCTGGAGTCACAGCCAGGCCTGGCACAACAGGCTCCAGGGCAGCAATTCTGAGCTGCAGAGCTGCTCCAGCCCTGGGAACAACAGCAGGAGGATGTGGAGCTGCTGGAGAGAGTCCAGAGGAGCCCCTCTGCTCTGGGACAGGCTGGGAGAGCTGGGAATGTTCCCCTGGAGAAGGGAAGGATCCAGGGAGACCTTGGAGCCCCTTCCAGAGCCTAAAGGGGCTCCAGGAGATGGAGAGGGACCTGGGACAAGGGCTGGAGGGACAGGACACAGGGAATGGCTTCCCACTGCCAGAGGGCAGGGAGAGGTGGGAGATTGGGAAGGAATTCCTGGCTGTGAGGGTGGGGAGGGACAGGGACAGAATTCCCAGAGAAGCTGTGGCTGCCCCTGGATCCCTGGAAGTGTCCAAGGCCGGGCTGGAGCCCCCTGGGCCAGTGGAAGGTGTCCCTGCCCATGGCAGGGGTGGCACTGGGTGGGATTTAAGGTCCCTCTCAACCCAACCCATTCCATGATTCCTTGATTCTGCATTTACATCCCAGCTGAATTTTCCTAAGAGTTCCCATATCCACTTGCCTGGAGCAGGAGCTGGTGCAGAGGGAGGATGTTCCCAGTGCAGGAGGTGCTGCAGCCCAGTGTGGTTGGCCCTGGGAGTGGGAGCAGGAGCTGAGTCAGGTCCAGGTGGAGCTGGCAGGGATTTCCAGTGGGTTCCCTGTGGGTTCCCTGGCAGCCCCTGAGCTCCAGGCTGGAATGGCCCTGGCAGAGGGAGCAGGGAAGCAGAACAGAGCTGTGGGTGGGACACAAAGCACCCGAACACGTCCCTCCCCACAGGCCTGAGGGGGGAAAGGAAAGGATCCCAAATCTCTGCAGCCACTTGCCAGCACGTGCTCCTTGGGAAGAGGATGTTGTGCTGATCCATCCGGGGTGGGAACTGGGCCCAGCATTCCCCTCGTTTATTTCCCTGGTGTTGAGTTTCCACGGGAATGGTTTCCAGGAGGGATGGAGCTCTCGGGGAGGGATCACACGTGGTGGCAGCAGGAGGGAGGTGGTGCTTGGTGTCTGCTGGGGAGAGGGGAAGCCCCTCCATCCCGGGCAGGGCACCAGCATCACTGTCCCCGTGGGGGTTGATCCACTGTGGGGCTGCTGGGCTTTACCTTCCCTCTTCAGGTTTCCACTTCCCAGGTGTTTCTCCCTGTCCCCCCAGCTCTGCCCACATGACACACGTGTTTTAGGTGTGATCAGAGAAGGGTTGGGGTGGGAGGGACCTTAAAGTCCATCTAATCCCACCCCTGCCATGGGCAGGGACACCTTCCACTGGCCCAGGGGGCTCCAGCCCGGCCTTGGACACTTCAGGGATCCAGGGGCAGCCACAGCTTCTCTGGGAATTCTATCCCAGCCCCTCCCCACCCTCCCAGGGAGGAGTTCCTTCCCTGTATCTGGCGTGAATCCCCCTCCTTTGGTGTAAAAGCAGCGGGTTCTGGAGGCTGAGTCAGAGCTCACATGACTGAGCTGCTCTTTGTGGCTCTCAGCACACCCTCGGGTGAGGGTTTGAGGAACAGTGCAGTGAAAACGTTCTGCTCGACCCTGTTGGGCTCCGTTCAGCACCTGAGGCCCCTCATTTCCTCTCCTCTCACGTGTCCACATCTTCCTTTGTGTGAAAAACTGCTGAAAAAGGGAGTTTCCACAGCAAGCTGTGACTCTGATGGAAAGTTTGGCAACTTGACAGTTTGATACCTGAGCTGCCCCATCTCTGGGCTCACAGCTGTGTTCTTTTCATGTATTCTCCCAAATGATTTCCTTTTTATCTGTTGCTAATCTTACCTATCTCTGTGCTGCCTTGTGAGAGCTCAGCCCTGCTGGGGGTTCCTGTGGGGAGTCTCTGTATCACCTGTAGCCAAATCAGAGCTGTAAGACACAGAATTTTGTTTTTCCCGTGTCTCCAAATTGAACAAACATTGTCCAGCTCCTGATTTTCCCCTCAAATATCCACACGGCTCCTCCCCTTTGTGAATCCTGAGTCGCCCTGTCCCCTCTGGCTGAGGTGACACATGCTGGGGTGACCCCTGGTGTCCCCTGGAGCTCAGCAGTGCCCCTGCTCTCTTGCAGTGACCCGTCACAACCACCTGAAGGACTTCATGCTGGTGGTGTCCATCGTCATCGGGGTGGGCGGCTGCTGGTTCGCCTACATCCAGAACCGCTACTCCAAGGAGCACATGAAGAAGATGATGAAGGACCTGGAGGGTCTCCACAGGGCTGAGCAGTCTCTCCACGACCTCCAGGAGCGGTAGGTTCCCCGTGTCCCCCAGCTGGAGCTGTCACATCTTCCCTGGGATTTTGGGTTGTGGTGCCGTGTGCCAGAGGGAGCCCCTTTCCTGAGGGGCCTGGAAAACCTGCCAGCAGCCCCTGGAGCTGGGCTGGGGGCTGGGATCCTGCAGGGATTCCCTTCCCAGGCTTTCTGTAAAGGTCTGTGTGTGTGTGTGTGTGTGTGTGTGTGTGTGTGTGTATGTGTGTGTGTGCTCACCTGGCCTGGGCTTCCCCACACTCAGAGAACCATGGGATGGTCAGAGGGACCTGAAATCCCATCCATCCCACCCCTGCCATGGGCAGGGACACCTTCCACTGGCTCAGGGGGCTCCAGCCCAGCCTTGGACACTTCCAGGGATCCAGGGGCAGCCACAGCTTCTCTGGGAATTCTATTCCAGCCCCTCCCCACCCTCCCAGCCAGAAATTCCTTCCCAATCTCCCATCTCTCCCTGCCCTCTGGCAGTGGGAAGCCATTCCCTGTGTCCTGTCCCTCCATCCCCTGTCCCAAGTCCCTCTCCAGCTCTCCTGGAGCCCCTTTAGGCTCTGGAAGGGGCTCCAAGGTCTCCCTGGATCCTTCTCTTCTCCAGGGGAGCACCCCCAGCTCTCCCAGCCTGTCCCAGAGCAGAGGGGCTCCAGCCCTTGGAGCATCTCTGTGTCCTACTCTGGACTCTCTCCAGCAGCTCCAGGTCCTCCCTGTGCTGGATCCCAGGGCTGGAGCAGCTCTGCAGGTGGGGTCTCACCTGAGCTGAGCAGGAGGGACCTGCAGGGCTCCTGCACCCAACCCCAGTGCTCCTTGCTTTGTCTCATCCTCTCATTCCCTGTTGGTGCTTCCCGGGTATTTCCCACATTGGATTCCAGCAGAGCAGTGACATTTCCCCCCAGTGGCAGCACAGTGGTTTCTGCTCCCAGTGTGACTCACACTGAGGGTGTACCAGGACCCCCAGCCCCTGGAACTACCCTGGAAGTCTGGAATTCTGTCCCTGGAGGGGAAGCTGAGCCTCTCCAGGTGCACAAGGTGTTCCAGCTCACGTGGAGTTTGTCACCCAAGATTCTTTCCTTGCCTTTGATGGGGAAGAGCCTGTTGGAACAGTGAGAGCAGTCAGAGGAATCAGGGGGTTCTCTTGAGTTCTTGGAGCTGTGTGGAGAAGTGACACCTGAATCCAGCAGTGCTGCTTGTAGAGAATGAAAAATAATTAATGTTGGAGTATTAAATAGGGATCTCTGCACTTCAGGCACATGGATCAAACAGGGAATTATTGCAATGGTTCCAGCAAAGCTGCTGGTCAGAGAATGATCTCAAAGAGCCCCTCTGGCCACAAGGAAGTTGTGGGACAGAGAGGGGCCTTCACCCCCTGAGGGTGACAACAAACCCATGGGGTGTTTGGGCAGTAAGAGATTTGGGGGGCAGATTTAGCAAACAGCAGAGTGTGATAGTTGGGCTGGAGCTGTTTCCCATGGGGCTTGAGTGTAGTTTGGAGGATTTGGCTGCCACAGAGGCTGAGGAACACATTCCCAGTGGCTGCTTGGCACATGGAGCCTGGTCCCAGGAACCTGCCAGGGGTGACTGCAAGCAGCAGGATCCCCAGGATCTCAGGCTGGAGACCTGCAAACACCTGAGTTCCTGGAATCTGTACAGTGTATTCCAGGACTGCAGCCTCATTCCCTGACATCCTCAGGGAATTGTCCCACCCATGAGTGCTGCTGGAAAGGCTCCTCCTTTCCCAGGAGAGCAAACACCTGGGAGCACCCAGGTGAAGGTGCCACACTGGCAATGTGCTCCTGGCAGTGGCACGGGGGAGTGACCTGATTTTTGGCCTGCAGACAAATTGCCTTTCCCCTCTGCCAGCCCCAATGCACAGCTGGTTCCACAGAGCTTCCCAGAGTTCTGTGTTACAGGTCAGAAATACCCCCAAAGACAGACTGATTGATTTTTCCTGCCTCCAGAAGGACACAGGAATCCCTTCTCCACATCCAGCTCCCGGAGCAGCAGCGTGGTGTCACCTCAGAGCTCCAAACTCTTGGCCCCAGCCAGGTTCAGCTGTGGTCCTCAGCCACTGCAGAGCTGCAAAACCTCTGGGCAGCACCAGTTCTGCTGGAGAAGTTGTGCTGAGGTTCTGCTCAGAGGCTTCTTTTGCAGAGCTTGGAGCCCCTGCTGTCGTGGCTGAGTGAAGCTCAGTGCCCACCAGGCCTTGGATGGCTCTGCAGTGCCCAACTGCTGCTGCTCTCATTTGCTCAGCAGGCCAGGAATGGTCTTGGAGAGTTGGGAGTATTGATGCAAAAAGCCAATTTTCGGTCATCTTCAAAATATGTTTGAGAACATCGTCAGCAGTGACATTTTCCAGTCCATTAGGTGACTCATGGAGAGGTTCATGTCTTGGCTCATCCTGCTGGTGCCTGAACGTGTGGGAAGGTCTGTGTGGAAGGTGTGCAGGTTGTGGGGAAGATCAGTACCTGCATTGGGAGCCCAGAGAAGCTGTGGCTGCCCCTGGATCCCTGGAAGTGTCCAAGGCCGGGCTGGAGCCCCCTGGGCCAGTGGAAGGTGTCCCTGCCCATGGCAGGGGTGGCACTGGGTGGGATTTGAGGTCCCTCCCAACCCAAACCATCCTGAGATTCCGTGACTGAAGGACAGAGGACACGGGGGTTGTCCTGGGAAGCTGCTCTTGGCCACCCAGCCAGGATGAGAACTCCAGGGTGAGTGGAGTGCTGGGGTGGGTCCTAAGGAGATTCCTAAAACACCTGGATGAAAACTTTTGGGTGCAGGGACTGAGGAGCCACCCTGGAGCGTTTCCCTCCGTGGTTTGTGGCTTGTTCCCAGGGAGGCTCTGGTGGGTGAGGTGGTGATTGGTGGCTGTCTTGGCCACA
>WEIV01001466.1:306-15127 GCA_013390005.1 Calyptomena viridis
AAACACAAACCTATGTAGCATGTAGTAGGAACATTACAATTGTTTAGAATAGCTTCAGAGTCAAAATAGATTATCTATTCCTTCCTAGCAGACAGAATGTTTAAAGTTCTATGTTTTCCTGTACCAGATGATTGTGAGCTGAGCAGAAATGCAGAAATGCTCATTTNAATGCTCATTTGCCTTCTACAATGTTACTTCAGTCTTCTGGCTGGGCTGAATGCATTTGGCATGACAAACATCCTCTGAGCCAGCTTAAACCAATCATCCCACAACAGATCCATCATGTTCTGCAAACACTGTGCAAGTCTCACACAATTAGTTCTCAGCTTATACTAGCTCAGGATAAGGATTTATCTCCTTTATCTGGCAGAACAGCCTGTCCTCTACTCTGTGACTGTGTATGCCACACATCTGGCTAGCCTGACTGTAAGTTGCTGAAGCAGGAATTTCACAGAGGAGGTGAAATGTTATGTCAACATAACAAAAGTGCCTACCCTTCAAAAGAGCAAACTCCCAGCAGCAGCCTAAAACAACGCAGGGTCATTCAGCAAAGCAGTTCCACAGCTAAAGCAGGCTTGCTAGTAAACTTCACAGGTACTGACTGGCTTGTGTAACAACAGCTTCTCTCTGGATGCTAAACAGATCTTCAAAGACAGACTGCTGGCCAGGTCACTAGCCAAGAATTTGGAAGCAATGCCACATGCTGTAGTAATTTGTGTATTTTGGTTAACTGCAAACATCATGACAGAAAACAATCCTCATCCATACTCCTTAACATTTTTAACTCCATTTACAACTTTGAACTATTCCTCTCATGGACATAAAAGCTAACCCTTTCAGGCAGAAAAAAAGACAGACTGATAAGGATGAATGCATCTGCAATAAAAAAATTTCCACAAAACCTAAAACAAAAACTTGAAATCAGTTAAAAGTACCATAAGATTACATTACTGTAGTGGCTCTAATACTTATACATGCTCCTAATTCCATTTTATCACTTGAAAGCTACTCAAGGTATACATTTTTATGACTTTAATCCCATTCACCTCCCTCTCTTAGACCTGAGAGGCTAGAAAGATACAGGTAACACGAGATTCCTTCAGAACTACAAGAGCAGTGAAAGAAGAAAGAAAAAAGAAAAAGTTTAATTCACTGTATCTAGGGCTGACAGCTAAATGCAGCCATCATCTTTCCAGGTAACTCTGCTAACGCACCAACTGCTACAGTGCACCTTAACTACAGAAGTCCTATTTTTAACGAGTGCCCTCTTAGAGACTATCATAATTTTCTGTCATTCCTTCAATCTTTCTGAAACCATAGCTTTAAGATTGTCTCCAGTCTTACCTATGCAGCAGAAAGAGAATATTCCTCCAACCATGAGATTTATAGAAAAGTTCTAAGACTACAGAGTTGTAAAGAACTGTTGTTTCTGCTCTTCCTGAAAAAGCAAGGAGATAAATTCCTGCTTCTCCTCCATAATGACTTCTGGACAAATTCTGAAGCATGATCAATGGTGAAGCTATACTAAACCCAACAGGTACAAGAAACGAGCAGGCAGGGGGAGGAACATTTCCAAAATAAAGGGTAGACTCTTTCCTCCCTTCCTCTTACAGTGTATCTACTGAGGGCTATTCAGCTTTGATAGGCTGCACTGGCAGTGGCACCAAAATGAACTGGAATCTCTAACGGGCTCAGAACAGCTGTACGACAAAAACAGTGAAGACACACAGCAGACATCAGGTGGGCACTATGTGATTCAGCAAAAAGGACATGCCTATCTGAAGGTTAGAAACGTCTGTCATGAACTGACAGGAGAGAGGAGTGGAAGTTCAATGGGACTTATATAAAAATGTAGGGCAAACGTGTGCCTTCGTGCATGGCAGTGTAATCTTTAGTCTGCACTACAAAAAAAGAAAAAANAAAAAAAAAAAAAAGGCAGTCTCAAACTATCTGCGATACACAGGATAGAAGAGATTTTTAAAATTCCTTCAGCACTGCTTAGCTGACAAGCTCTTGCTGTGTCACTAATTACAACTTAAACCAAAGCTTATAGCTGACTCACTTTTGGCCCAGGTCTGTCTGATGTCATTCTCTGAGTGCAACATACCTCACATTCCAAGCAGTGGTGAAGTCAGGGTTCAGCAGCAGCAGGGTACACGTGATATCTATCAGCTCTAAAACGATGGAGCAAGAGACATGAAGATTAGTAATGATTCACACAGAGCAGTGTTGTCTCTGCACCTCCTTTACTCCCTTCTCATTCCTCTAAGACACTCTGTTGCTGTACCTACAGACAAAGATATCTGCAAAATATTGCTGTCTCATTCCAGAAGAATTGCTAGCTTAAGAGGGAGCAAAACCTGCCATATCCTCCCTTTTCACTATTTAAAATAATGAACTGAGTATGCCCTTAGTGAGGGAAAATCATTATATAGAATGCTTGAGAATTCAGTGACTTAAATTGCACACACACTGTATACATCAGAAATAGAGAATTCTTCTAAGAAAATCCAAAGAATTTAAATACGACAGTTCAAATAAAACTATACCCCACTACTTCAGTAAAGTCATTCATTCTGAGCTGCTGATGGCTGCCATATACCATACTGTTACAAAAAAATACACACACTATAAAAAACCTGTTGCTAGAAAAGTGAAACACCATAACCATGAATTAGGACTACAAAATTACTCCACTATTAAACCACAGAGAAAAACTTTGAAACTACACAGAAAAACTCTGAATACATTCTGAAGTGTTTCAGATTCAGGTTTTAAAACTGATCTCCTACAATACCACAAACAAAAAACAGAACATTTTTTTCATCTGTGCATTTAAGGACTACGTATCATAGATTTACGTATTACACTTATTTTCAACAATATAATAAAAAGAAGACTGAGGTATATAGCTGTTGAGGATGGAAGACTTAATTTCATTGTAAACTATTTCTCCATTTCCCTTTGCACTCCACTGTGCCATACCAGCAGTTTCGGGTCCCACCAGAGTAACAGTGAGGATTCATGAGGCATCTCCACCTAAGCTTGAGATACTAAGGACTGCCACTAACTTCTGCTCTCAGAAGGCACAGCATCGTATCAGTTAATCTGTCCTGCAATCACAATTCTTAAATTTACATAGTAATTTTGCAACTGATTAGGAAGTTCAGAACTGAATGTGACTATCCAAGTTTTTACTGTCAGTAAAGTTTGACTACATTCTTTCCCCATCACTCTGCATTTAACATACTAAACTGATTGTACTTCAGGTGATTTCCAGCAAATAAGAAGCACTTCATTACTTGAAGGAAAAAGAAAAAGATGCTATCTCATGGAACCAGATCTCTGGTTAGTGCAGTTAACATGACTGTAAAATGAAATATTAAAAAGTCAGTGATGAAATGCAACAGTAATGGAACATGTATTAATGCAAAATTAAAAGGGACATTGCTTCATGTATCTTTGAAACAGAAGTTGGTACTCAAGTGGCTAAAATGTAGAATACCTTCAAATATTTCTGTATGAGTGATAGATCATTTATGTCCAACAAAATAATTTTGTGTTTCCCATGACATTGTTCCTGACGAGGAACATGCTAAGCTATCTTATAATGAAGGAGGTGATGTGGTGTGGAATTCTTCAGTGTACTGTTGATTTTGCAGTAAGCTGTGATATTTTGGAAATTTTCTCAAGGTACTAACTTAACCTTCTATCTTCATGGGTTTTAGTTGAGATTATTTTTCTCCTGTAATGAAAGATTTCCTTTTAAACCCCTCTTTGTTGCCAAGGAATGAAATTCTTACATGTGCAAAGCTTCTTCCTAGTTTACTGTCTGAATGTACAAATATTTTTCTTTGATTTATCCAATTCCTGAACCAGCAAAGTATTTCAACACGTATTTAGTCTTATGCAGCTGAGTATCTCAATTCAAATAACCAAGATTACTCACATATGTAAAATCATATCAAACATCTACTAAGTGTTTTGCTGGCTACTGTTTTGATTATCTTCATAAACTTAACTGACAACATTTAACAAGACTTAAAAGTATGTACTGTTAAAATTGTGAGCTGTGATTGTTTCATGTTTATTTTCCATTTTACCTTCTGTGCTGGTTTTGGCTGGGGTACCGTTAATTTTCTCCACAGTGGCTGATATAGAGCTATGTTTTGGATTTGTGCTGAAGAGGGCTGGTAATACAGAGATGGTTTTCCTATTGCTGAGCAGGGCTCACACAGAGCAAAGGCCTTTTCTGCTCTTTGTACTGCCACACTGGCAAGGAAGTTGAGGGTCCATGCAATGTTGGGAGGAGCCAGGACCGGTGATCCAAACTGACCAAAGGGATATTCCACGCCATGTGACATCACACTCAGCATATAAAGTGAGAGAAAGGAAGAAAAGGGGGACATTTGGAGTGATAGTATTTGTCTTGACAAGTCACTCTTATGTGTGATGGGGCCCTGCTCTCCTGGAGAGGCTGAACACGTACCTGCCCATGGGAAGCAGTGAATTAATTCCTTGCTGTGCTTTGCCTGTGTTCACAGCTTTTGGTTTCCCTATAAAACTGTCTTTAACTCAACCCATGAGTTTTCTGGCTTTTTCCCTTTTGATTCCTTCCCCAATCCCACTGGGGGAGAGTGAGCAAGCAGCTGCGTGTGGCTTGGCTGCTGGCTGGGGTTGAACCACGACACCTTCACAAAGCATTAGCAGTTGTCTCTACATTTTAAAAGCACAAACATTTTTACATATCATCACTACACATAATTAAATGCTCTGATTACTTTGCTATTATTAATTCATGTCAGAAACAAACCACACGAATTTCTTTTCAAAATACAATAGGATAAGAGGTAGTAATAACTCTTCCAAGAAAACATGGATATTCTTTATATCAAATTCACAGGTGAATGAAACTGTACCGTGTAAGATAAGAAGAAAAGTAGAGATGCAGCAAAATGCTGCAACAAAGAACAGGATTAGAGGCAGATTTGAACTAAATAATGAAAAAAATCCAAACTTTTAAGTGCTAGACTTTCTAAATACAATAACAGTTTTAGTAATTATTAGGTACTACCACTGTACATGTTATGTACATATTAAGTAAAAATTTATTACAGACTAGTTCAGAGTTTTGAATAATTTTTAGGGAAGATTTTCAAAGGCTACTTAGAACAATACAGTTTGTTTATCCTGGTAAGTAATGATTTCCAGTTAACGTGGTTATTCTGGTAAAGTCAAAGGTCTGTAATAGCACACAATCAAGTCCAACATAAACAGTTGTCTACTATTCTGTCATTTTCCCATTACAGAGGTTCACTGCATCCTGAACATTATCAAAGCAAAGATGCAGACAAAATGAAAATCTCAAGGTAATATCCAGCACTTTCATGACAATGTTCTTCGATATTTTCTGTTAAAAGTAACGGATGAAGATTCATGAAGTGTGAATTGTGAGCCAGAGATGTCAAATGATACAATTTAGTAATTTCCGAGCGCCTTTTCAACAGAAAGTCTTATGACAGACCTGGCACACAATTATAGTAGTTGCCAGCTGTTTCTTTCTGTGTCAGTAACAAAATCCCACATCTTTTATTTACAATTTAGAAGTACTTTCTGCTGGATACATTTTATGCAAACTATAGCATTATAGGTGCTCACAATGAACATGTCCTTTTGTACATTAAAGTCTCCCAAACCACAAAAGGACAAATAATATGGTTTTAGCTCACTTTTTTTATATGGCTATATCCAGTTTTTTAGATATTCTGGGAGTAGTTTGCAACAATTTCAGAAAACTATCTTGAGGTAATACAAATAGCATAAATTTAAAAAAATATTGGAGAAGAGATAAAAACATATTGCAAAATCAGAATTTCTAAACTGAAATAGCAGCAGAAAGAGGAGTAGTCATAATTCTGGATTCCAAGTATCCCAATGAAATTGTAACTAAATAATACATCTCTAACAATAACCTATCAATGAATAACGATAAAGCACTTCCTTCTTCTAGGATCCTGCCAGAAAAAAGTATCAGACACCGCATCTGAAAGCAGACCTCAATGTTTTTTCTCCATATAATCCCCAAATGCAAAAAAAGCTTAAATGCACATTTATAGACTCAACTAAGACCATCTGACTGCCCCTTACACTCCATTTTAATCATAAGTGCACAGCTGGCTTTGCCCACTTAAAGTGAAACAAATTACAGTAACAAAATATTACAGAAAAGAAAAGTGCATGGCAGTGATAACAAGAGAGGGATGTTACTGACTAACATCTTTTCCTGATCTACACAGACCTATTCTCAAAACCTATCTGTTCCAGATGGTACCTCATGTTAGAGTCTGCATCAGATGTCCGCTACTATCCCACTATTTAAACGTAATTCTTTAACCCACTACTTCATAAAGTGACCAGGGGGACTGCCTTTGCCATAGCTGAAATCAACACAATCCAGTGGACGAGGGCTCTTTGGTATGTTTCAGGGTGGGGAAGACAATTCCACACGTTTTAAAGCACAGTCGACACAGCCACTGCTTTATGGATAGGTTAGTCACACACAAACAGAAAAAAATCAGAATACGGCAACAGCCCCAAACTGAAACCCAGGAGCATGTGAGATAATAAAGATCTGAACTCTGTCAGTAGTCACAGGGTGCTCTTCAACAGAACAGCCACCCTTCTGAGAAACAAAAATGTGAAAAGTACCATAGCAAGTAGAAAATACTAGAAAAAAGTCCCAAAAAGAATAAATACCACAAATAAGACATTGAGATAAGCCTACCATAAGAACATTCTTTATTCCTAATGCTATTTAAAAGAGACTGCAACAATAAAAAAATTTGTTTCATAAACTAGTTAATCTTTTTCATTCTTACTCTGGACACTTTGTAAGCAGTCAAATAATCTCCCATGTTACACATATTTATAATTCTTTATTTTGAATTTTTTAAACAACATATACCAAAGGGATTTTCATGCAACTAAAAACAAACTAAAAACCAAACCAAAACAAAGAGGTGAGAAAGGAAATAAAGTCTTACAACCAAGATATATGGACTAATAATTTCTGGTACTCTTATATTTGAAACACACTGCACTTGTTTCTTATTTCAGATATATGCATCATCAGTTTTCCTTCTGACCCCGGAAAGCAGGAGAAAATGCCTTCTGTATCAAGTAATTAACATCTATTAACAACTCAATGAAATAAGTTGTCTCTCTAACCTTTCCAGCTTGGGCAAGAGAGAAAGGATTTAATATTTTCCACTCAATAACGCTACAACTTGATTAAATTGGTAAGATGCACAACCCAAAGCCTGCTCTCCTCATAAGTAGCAACCATTTCTGCCAGAACAGGTTACACTGGCATTATGGAGGGTAAATGACGTGGACAAGGGGATTGAGTGCTTTCTCAGTTTGCAGATTACACCAAGTTGGGTGGGAGTGTTGATCTGCTGGGGAGTTGGAAGGCTTTGCAGACGATCTGGACAGGCTGGATCAACGGGCTGAGGGCAATTGTATTAGGTTCTGATGGGTCCTTACCCTGGGTCACTACAACCCCACGCAATGCTATAGGCTTGGGGAACAGTGGCTGGAAAGCTGCTTGATGGAGAAAGACCTGGAGGTGTTGGCACAGAATTGGCTGAACATGAGCCAGCAGTGTGGCCAGGTGGCCAAGAAGACCAGTGGCATCCTGGTTGGATCACAACAGTGTGGCCTGCAGGACCAGTGCAGTGATGTCTCCTCGTACTCCATGAGACACTGAAGTGCTGGAGTGAGTCCAGAGAAGGCAACTGGAACTGGTGAAGGGTCTGTAGCCCAAGTCTTATAAAGAAGAGCTGAGGGAGCTAGAGGTGTTTATTGTGGAGAAAAGGAGGTTTAGGGGGACCCTAATGCTCTCTACAACTGCATGAAAGGAGGTTGTAGCCAGGTGGGAGTAACTCTCCTTTCCTAGACAGGACAAAAGAAAATGGTCTCAGGTTGCACCAGGAGAGGTTTAGGTCGGATATGAGGAAAAATTTCTTCACTGAAATTTCCATTGAATTTCCACTGAATTTTCCATCGTCAAACATTGGAACAGGCTGCCCGAGGAAGTGGCAGATTCATCGTCCCAGAAGGTATTTTAAAAGACACGTAAACACAGCACTTGGGAACATGGACTTTGGCAGCATTAGGTTTATGGCTAGACTCAATGATTTTAATGGTCTTTTCCAAACGAAATGATTCTATGATAAATAAAAAACATGCACTAAGAATCACATAATATACTATTCTCCAACTGCGTAACTTACCGTCTTTGTTCAGCCACTGTTTTCTTTGTCTGTAGAGGAGAAGTTTACTGTGGACATAGGGCAAAAGAAACTTGACACACCAGCTCTCCACACCAAGCTTGTTTTCTACCAGGACAATAGGGCTCCGGTTATACCTGGCTTCAGGGCAGGGTATTAGTCCAATTTCATCTCTTAAAAAAATAGAAAGAAACATAATTAAACTTATTTCCAGTAGATGACAATTATTCTTCTCAATGCAACACGCTGGCAATGCTTTCTACCCCACCAGTCCATCATCTTTTTTCCTTGTTTTTGCTGAAATCTGTAATCTGAAAAGTTTTATTCGATTTTCTCAAAAATCTTAAATGAGGATGGCTGCTTTTTTTTTTTTTCGTATTTTTAGATTATCACCTAAGTGGTTTAATTCAGCTGAATTAACACAAATACCCCTGGTTTTGTAATAAACATGCGATGGAGCTGTAACAGCTGCTACTTCAAGAGAAACATTCATGACTTTTTGGATAGAAAGTAACATTATTTTATACTTTTCATTATGCATCATTTCTCCATCAACCCCTGTTCAGTGGAAAAATTTGCTCCTCAAGGGAGAAATTCTCAGATCTCAGGCAGGACAAAAACCATTTCTTGTAATCTCCGATAGAAAGTGAGTTCCTCACCTTGACTCTTCTCAATACAAGATCTACAGATACAATTCCAGTGTCAATCCCTCAACCTCAACTCAATTATCTCAAACAAATTCTGTTATGGGGTATTTTGAGCGTACTCATTTAGTTCTGTCCCCTCAGTGGATTATTACTAAAGTAATCAAAAGTGACACAATGTGCCCATTTAAGAATGTATTAGCTTACTCAGAAAACAACTTTCCATACATGCGATAAAGACACTAAGGTAAGACACTTGTAAATCACATGTTCTGTCTCCAAACACACACCCACGTTCCTTAACCTGCCCTGGTTATCTAAGAACAGAGAGAAGAAAAAAGCATTCTTTTATCCCATCAATAGCAAGCAATGGGTATCAAATCAAGAGCCTCATCTGTGCTGCTCCATTTAACACAAGTTAAGCTGTTCCTGAAGCGAGTCTGATTAAACCTAAAGTGACATTCCAGTCTGCTCCTTTCAACACGGTATCTCAATAGCCTGAAGTCTTTTTTTGAAGTATTGGTGGGTCTTTTATGAATGTTAAACCCAGCTGGGCAAATTGCCTGGCCTTGCATGCATGTAGGGACATAAAAGGCCCCAACTGGAATGAAGATGCAGTCTCCCAAAGCTTCGCTAATTAACTCTGTGAATTAACATATGAATTTACCAGCTGTAACTTACAAACAGTACAACAAAGGTAAACGGCAAAAAGAGAAAAAACCCTAAAGCACACATCCACACCTTCATGTTCTACCATATACAAAAAGTCTGACTTGGGTGAGCTAAGTTTCACAACACTGCTTTGACCATGACAAAATGACTGACAGGTATGGTTTGCACCAAGCTGATAAGTCCATTTAAAACAATCCAACTCCAGAATGCACTCAGGTAGCCAAAACCACAAGAGGACTAGACCATGGCATAGTGAAATTCACTAAGACACAGTGCAACACAAAAAATGTTTTATCTGGTAACTACTCAATTTTTGCTCGGATGCAAACCAGGATTTGTCATTTGGTAGAATCTTGTCTCCAATGCTTTGGTATTGGTTTTGATGATTCATGTGGTTCAGAAACACAAAATATGCTGAGTTAGAAGGGGCCCATAAGGATCATCAAGTCCAACCCTTAGGACCATCATGGACCAACAGGACCATCCCCGAGACTCACACCATGTGCTTGAGAGTACTGTTCAAACACTTCTTGAACTCTGTCAGGCTTGGTGCTGTGACCACTTCCCTGGGGAGCCTGTTCCTGTGACCACTTCCCTGGGGAGCCTGTTCCAGCACCCAATCACCCTCTGGGGGTGAATCTTTTTCTAATAGCAAACCTCAACTTCCCCTGACACAACTTTGGGCCATTCCCTCACGTCCTGTCACTGGTCACCACAGAGAAGAGATCAGTGCCCGCCCCGCCTCTTCCCCTCATGAAGAAGTTGTAATGCAATGATGTCTCCCCTCAGCCTTGTCTTCTCCAGGATGAACAGACCAAGTGACCTCAGCCACTCCTCACACGGCTTCCCTTCAAGGCCGTTCACCATCTTCACTGCCCTCTAATAGCTTGATTTCCTTCTTCACATTGCATTCAATTCCTGAGAAGCAAAAGGACTCACAATACAAAATATTGGTAAGGCACTCCACCTTAGATAAATCTGCTTATCTCACACACAGAGCAATTCATTCAAGCCACCACATATTTCTGCTCCTGAAGTTCCTTCAGGTCTGCAGAAGGAGCAAGTAACAGTGCAGGTCTGCCAGTCCAGGAGACACTATTTGAGAGTGCCTGCAGCTTCTGCTCCATCATATAGCCACAGAAAGCTGCAACAAGACTCACACGCAGACACTGCTGAATTAGTCCTTGTAAAATGAAGTGACTGACCATCCAAACTGCCCTGGCCATGTGACACAAGTTGTGCCTGTTCATACGACAGGACTGCCCAAAATCATGTGCAGCATGGAGGATGACTGCATTTAGGTCAAGTGACAGGTGCAATCTGCTCACAATACTGAAGGTGACACGAGTTGAGGGCTCCTGTCTATTGGTATTTGTACTGTCAGGAGCACTATCTAAAGTAAGATTCAATCTCTCTGCCTAGATTTCTGAATTTTCTGATATTGCCTCTTGAAGTTTAGGTGTTACCTGGTGCTTTCATATTTACTTTCCTCAAAGCAAGCACTACAGTCACATTCCAAAAATTTCAAAACTTTTCGCTGTATTTACAGGATACCACATTAGTTCACATTCCTAAAATACACCATGGAAGCAGTCAGAACTTAGTGGAAGATTTTAGGTGAATTGTCATGAAGTCTGCAGCCATTACAGAGATCCATCAACCTGAGCTAAGACCAGAGAAGATGTGCAAACTGGCATCCGGAGCAGCACAATCCAGACTTTAGCCATAGCAGAACGGTGCCGACAGGCCAGTGCAGGACCTGCTTCAAGAGTTGTAGTCTGTTGACTCATTCAATAGCCCTCCACAAAATAAACCCTAGCCAAACTACTTTAAACTTTTAAAGCTGTGATGATACAAAAATTTCCCTCTTTCACTAAACTCTAATATACCATACACCGCTAAGGAAGGAGGCATTTCATGTGATAATACCATCTTTGGTTTTAGGGACCTCATGTGAAGAGACCTTCTCCAATTTATTTCCTGGGAAATCATCTTTAAAATAACCCAACCTCTCCCCATAGAGTCAGAGAAAATTTGTTAAATAACAGCTGGGAGATCCGAATGAGGTACAATTAATGGATACAAGACAAATGCGATCCTACTGCAATAAAGACCAGACCCACGTAGTTGCATGTTTCTGCAATTTTAAGAACTTTTAATACCAGAAGACAATACAGAGCATTACATTGAAGCAAGTCTCATGAAATGACTACATGGTTAATGAATTTACAGCATCTCACAGGTAGTGTTGAAACATTTTCTCTTTATTATGCAGTATATCATATATACTTGGTTCTCTTTTACAACTTCAAATAATAGATTAACTTGCATATTATGATGAGTGGTTATTTTCATGGCACAACAAAAATCTTTTATAAACAAAAGAAGAGTAATATATTTCCGAAATACAAATTACTTCTAACTCATATTTTCTTCTAAAGAAGCTGTAAATACAACACTTTTACTGTTTAAGAACTTCCTTTTGTTTGTTCTCATGTTAATCTCCACTCGATTGGAAACCTCTGCTGCAATAACAAAGTTCCGCGCTGATAACCCCTGTCACCAAGTACTATAAGCAAACTATTTTTACTTATTATGGTATATGTGGAATTATCAATGCTGCATAAAAATATTAAATAACTTAATGAAAATAACACTGGCAAGACAAATGTCATACTCTGCTAAGTATAGACTTCACACTTTTTCTGAATCCCTGCAGAGAAATTTGTAATCTTATCAACAGGATCCTTACCTGGTGCTTGATTCGGAGCTTCAAATTTAGCAAAACGAAGTGTGGTGTTTTTAGTATATTAAGAATGTGAAGAACCGAGACAGAAAAAATTATGTGATCTACAGTGATGTAATTCTTGGCAAAACATAAATAGTATCCGCAGATTTTGTACACAAATGCTGGGCTACCATCTAAGAGTTCATCTTTCCAGTACAAATTCAAAGTACAAATTCATGTACTTTTTTGACACATGCATCTCTTTCTGCCTCACTTTATATGTAAAAGAACAGCAAAGTTCAAAGAGAAAGTATGTATTGATCTGCTGTTGGTGATCTACTCAGTTCCACTGGGAACCGAGAACATATCAAGACCTATGCTTGGAAGACTGGGTAAAAATAGCTCCTAGAAAATTTAAAAGGAGCCTTAGTATGCTGACACAGTTATCCAACTGAAGAAAATGGAGCTATCAGAGAGAGAAGGCAAAAAGAATTTTGAATGGTATATGTATGTTTTCAGAAGTAAGCTCATCTTAGAAAGATATACATTCTAGTTGCAGATTTCATTTACAGGAAAAAAAAGTGAAACATCAATGTTATATTGTACATCCATTTTGCCAAATAAGAAGTGGGTAGGTATCCAAACAGTCAAAGACAAATGTCAATAAATACCGGAAAAGAGGTAAGGAACAGAAGTATGTTAATTGAGTAGGGATATCATGCATGTGTCAGATTCCTTATTTTTGGTGAAGATAGGCAGATTCCACATAAAATAACTCAAACCTGGATCTGTGACATCCTGAATGCAAGAGAACACTGTTCCTTAGGGACTGCAGTTGGTTCTAACTGCCTTGTCCACCAGCAGGAAGACAAGATGCAGATACATGAAAACATCTGGCCAACACGGCTGCAAGTTAGATAAGTTCAGCTGGTAAACCACGGTGCTAATAACACCAAGGGTGTGGGTTTGAAATGGGCCATTCATTTAAGAGTTGAACTCATGGGTCCCTTTCAATCTCCAAGTATTCTGTGAAATACATGAAACTTGGTGCTCCAGAGGCAGAGAGGCAGCATAGCAAAGGGCACACAGCCTTCACCTGCCTACACAGTCCCATTTCAAGTAGTGTCAACCAGTTCAGAAATCTAGGAGACAGAACTGACACTTTTTCTACTTTGGGGGATAAACTAGCAGTAGCTTGTGCATTCTCACTTGAAGTATGACACAGTACATCAGTCTCAGGGCTATCACTCTTAGAGCCTATTTTCATCTCTGAGATTGCATCTATGAGAGGAAACTGCAACAGCTGCACATTCTTTGAAAACACAGTCTCAAAGTTTGCTACCAGCAAACAATTCTGGTGAAGGAGTGAGAACTATGAAGAATCAGAGCATTCATTCATAAATACTGGCTGTTTACAGCGCATTATGCCTCACATGCTAAAAATGAAATTTCAAGGCAAAACGCAGTCTTTTTTTAAACAGGATCCATATGCTGCATTTTAAAACCTGAACGCCCACCCAAGTTGCTTACTACATTTACAGAAACGTGAGGGTATTTATGCTAATCCTCTTTTTTAAGCAAAGGGATAAATTAAGTGCCATAAAATTTTCCTATGTAATCGCTTAGCTTATAATTTTCTGGAACAGATTAACAGGCCACCACCTCAGAGAGTGCAGTGTTTCCCACTGACACAAATACACCTCACTTAAGTTACGAAAATGTTATTCATTATGTGCTACCTCATTTGCCATAATCCACATGGAGCTTACATAAACAGAAAACGCTTCCCTAAACCGTTCGTGTCTTAAAACAAAGGCTGGAGAAGGAAACAGAAATATGGGAGGTACTTAAAACAGAGTCCCAAAGCTCGTCAACAGTGGAACTGAAAATAAATCACAGACCATCTGTGGATTGTTGGATAAATCCGATACTCACAAAATAGCAGTAACTGTAATTTGCATTTTCATAGTCATTCTGTCTCCTTCAAAACAACGCACTGGCATCTCTACCAACAGATACAGATTTGAAGGCGGCATTGAGCACACTGCGCTGTTGGCAGGACTGCGATCCCGAGCTTTGTTCCCACCAGTGCGAGCGCTCTGCCTCAGGCACACACAGGACCCGGAGCCTCCTGCGGCGCTGGGCAGGGCTGACCCACCCGCCGGCAAAGCTCAGCCCCACCCCGACTGTGCGACGAGACTAACCCTGCCAAGGAGACCAACCCGTTCAAGGAGAGTTCACTGAAGAACTTCTCTTCGAAAATACATGCGTTGCTCACAGATTTCGGAGCCCTCACCAGTTCCCATAACTCGGTCGGTACCTTTTACCGACGGGCGGTTCTCGCCGCCGGGCTGCGGACGGAGCCGCAGGGATCACCAGCGGGCTCGAACTCCCGCGGCAGGTCCGTGGCGTTACCCGGGAGAAGCCGAGGCGGCCGCGGAGCACCGGAGACACGGGGCACCGCGCCCTGTCCTGAAGAGACACAG
>WEIV01001466.1:15191-25295 GCA_013390005.1 Calyptomena viridis
GGCGCCGGGCAGCGCCGGGCGGGGAACGGGCGGGAGCAGCCGCCTCGCAACACGGACACGTGATTTCATCAGTTTGCAGGTTCATTATTTCGGTTGTTGCGCTACGCGCTAAGCCACTTCGGGCGTGTGTCTGTAGCTTCTCTTGACTCCGAAGAGAGATGGGAGCGCTTATCTTCAGTGCTGAACGCGAAGGGGCCCTTGTAATTCCGAACCGTAACTTCTGTATTTGGTCGTCATTTAGAAATTAATGCAATACTCCAAAACAAGTTTTTTTACAAGGCGGTAACTGTGCATAATTCAACTGTCTCTCATTTGAAAGCTTGCTATGTCATCGTCGTCTGCTTCATCGTTACCTGCCCCCACACAAGAAGGCCAGGTAGACCCTTCTGTATATTCTCCTTCGGGGCAGGGGGAAAATCTGGAGGAAAGTGCTCAGTCAATGCCATGTGAAAAAGAACAAGTAGAAAGGTACATGGCCCTTAGACTAACCCTGAATAATGTGTTCTTGCCTGCTGTAGTTGCCAGGTTTTTGCTGGGTTTGTAAGCAAACTAACCTTAAATCTGGGAGACGTTTCATGTTGGCTCTTGCATTTCTGTTAGTTGAATTTTGTTATATTTCAGTGATTGCTCAATGGTAGCAAATTGCTACCAATGGACAGCAAATTGCTGTCTTAGGTTGTTTTCCATATGTTCCCTGAAATAGTATTTTTAGGTGTTTTTAAATCCCTCTTTAACCTATAAATTGCTGTATTTTTCTACATGCTTTATTCTTGTTTTCACAAAATGCTTTGATTATGTTTTGTTTAGACTCATATTCCTCTGGTTCAAGTTTATGTACAGCACATACCCCCAAGAATTAGGATTTCCTGCATTCCCAATTCCTGTGGCTTTCTTTTTTTCACCATTCTGGACTGTGGACTGGCTACTTTATTACAACATTCATTTCAGTAAATAGCTAGGAGATCTCTTGGTGCTTGCAGGTGTCAAACCATGATAACTGTAGAATTCTGAAATTAATGCCTTCGCAAGCAAAAGACAGACAGCACACGTTGTGTTAGCAGCTCCAGGTGGCTTCAGTGAAGCATACCAAAACATTTTTAGGAATCTGAGAAAGTAATTTATTACAATAACTATATAAACATTGAATTTACATTGACTTTTTATTTTAGTAGTTCTTTTTGCTCCAGTACATGCCCAGAAAAACTGGTATGTAAAATGGGATGTGGTAGTGTGAGGTAGGTCTAAAATACCATCTTCAAAGTACTGAAGAATTGGTCTGCTCTGTTGTATTTGTTGAGAAAATGAATGATGCTTTAACTCTGGTTTTGGGCTTCAACTTGGTAAATTTCTTTATAGAAGTAAGAAGAGCCTGAAAAGTCATATGGCACTTGAAATGTGATTGTGAGTAAAAGATTGTAGGCTTTCACAAATCTGTGTCCCTACAAATTTGTTTGAAGGTTCAATGTGTTAAACACTAAATTAGAAAACTAATTAGAAACAAGGCATTTTGTAGGACCTTCTTAATAGCCTATATATTAAGTGGAAAAATTTAGACTAAATAATGCTAGCTTCAGGTAACTGAGTTATGTAGCTGAGCTGTCCCAGGTTTTCATTCACCTTATGGAATGTACAGATGTTTTATGATGTTTGGTGTCTGAAATTATGGAAGCAAGCAGATACATTCTGGATTTCAAGTAAGTAAAAATCCTAATATGAATGAATGTATGACAACACTTGAAGAGCACTAAAAGATATTTTTAGCTGAAAAATCTGAATTGTTTTTTCCAAGTACCTTAGTTTACTAAGCATAGTAAATATGCATAGTAAATACAGCATAACCCTGAATTTTTAATTTATACATATTTGCTACTAAGTGCTTTGAGCACACATACACGGCCTACAGAGAGACATGTTCTTTAGCACAAATTGTTTACCACATGCACTTGAATTGGCAAACCATACACAATCTACAGAATCAATTATTGTAAGTCTGCCACCTGATTTTTCCCCTTTTTAAATGTAATTTTTTGTAGTTTTATTGTAATTTCTCTGAAGGGAAAAATAATTGGTTTTAATGTTAGGTGCAGACTGTCAGTCCAATGTTTGCTAAGACAAAGTTGATATTTCTTCACAATTCCCTTATCAGCAAACACATGTTGAAACTCTTTTCCTACACAAATGTAGTCTCAATTTAATTTTATTTACAATTATTATGACTGATTCAGAGAAGTAATAAATATGAGTATTTCATTCTCCTTCCTATTGTAGCATGAGGGTGGGCTGATTGTTTTTATAAATGAGCATATTTTGTGTTGTGTTTAGAACATCTTGAATGTTTCTGCTTATTGCTTAATGTCACCTTAGACTCCTTGTGAGAATGCTTTCTCATTTTCAAGGGAAGGACAGAGGTCAGTTTCAAGACTTTTTCCTTATATGTAAAAGAATTGATTTTAAATATAATAGCATTAATTTTCATTTACAATAAGAATGGTAGAAAATGGGTATTTTTTTACCACTTGATTTCATTTTGGTGTATATTTACATGTTTTAAGTAATACTTCTTCACAGCAATCTTGCTTGAAGAGATTTTTTTTAAGTCCTCCATCACTGTGTTCTCTTGGGCTGAGGTTACCCCTCTAAGCTTTCAAAAGTAAATTGATTTAATAAAAAGGAACGGTTTTATTTAAGGGTGATGGATGCAAGCCTCCATTAGTTTAATCAGGTTGATAATGTAAAAACACCTGTAAACAGGAGGCTTCTGAGAATAACTGCTGTTGCCTCTGGTGCCTTCAGATCCTGCAGCACTCAGTTCTGGCACTTGTAGTTTAAAATGCTATGGAGATATTAGCGTGGATTGTTAAGGAGGTGCTTACTTTGAGTCGGGGACTTGTTTGTTTCTCCATTCTGTAAACGATGAAATTACATTTCTAATTAAGTGGCAAAATACATGTGGACACATAGTACAATGAATGGATGAAGTCTCACCTTTCTTTTAAAGTCTGGGAAGCAAGTAGAGGGAATCCTGGAATATATTTGTGGTTTCAGTGTCTGCAGCTGCTGATACAGTTTAAATCTTTCAGTTATGTGTAGAGCCATTGATGACTCACATTCCAAATTTGTCTGATAAAATATCTTTAAGATGGTTAATAGGAGAGGGTGATTGTTAATCTGGAGAAAGTTTAAAGGGTATTGCTAGGGAGGAACTTTACTAGGTCCACATTAATGGACTAAAGAGGAGTTACAATCTTTTTGGTAATGTGCTATAGCTGAAAACATCTTAGTTTTGTCGCTGTTTAGTATTAGTTTAGTGATCAGGAAACAAATTTGACCTTTAATGCACAGAATACTGTTTGTCCGTAGAAGTTTTTTTGCTCTGAAGGGAGAGGCATAGATCTTACTTGCCATCTCTGAAGTGTAATGAGATGCAAATGTAAGCATCATATGAATCAAAGGTGGTAGCAGAGAGGCAGTAGGGAAATAATACTAAGAACAATACTATTTTTTAATCTTTATCCTTAAACTGGAGAATGTCTCACATAGGCTTTCCAAAAATGTGACTTGCACTTTTTTTCCCTTTCTCCTTGTCTAGCTTTGGCACAAGAGGCTGATCCTAAAGTACTAGGATGTAAATGAGATTTCTTTGGATTCAGTGAATTTATTTGATAAAAAGAAGTACAGAGGGGTACTTCTCAGAAGAACTGAGCCTTCTCCTTTGTGATAGCTCAGAAATTTAAGCGCACACATCTGTGAGTTCTGCTTGTAACTTCAATTAATAAAACTTGCATCTTCATATCTTTTAGGTCTAATTTATTCAGCAAACATAACATTTAAATGGGCACTTTTCACTGAGAAGGTTAAATTTCAATTCACTTCTATTGAACTAGGGAGCTTTTCTTCGTAGTCACTCTATGAATAATCACTTTCTGTATACTATGAAAAACCAAAACTGAAGAGCAGTTTTTAGAATAGAGTCAATAAGAGATTGCAGTTTTACATCAGCTGTGTGTGGGACTTCATAACTCTTCCTCCAACTTGTCTTGAAAAACTTAGTTGCATTTATACTCACATGGATGTGAACTTCAGCTATGTGTAAGAACGGGCCCTGACCTATCTTTTATCTTGAAGTTGTGTAACTTAATCTGTTTGGGTTTGTTTATGTTTATCTAAATGTTACACATGTCACATAAACTAGTATAGTAAATATGAAGAACACTGGTAAATCTGCAGTAATTGTGAGAGCTTTCCAAGGTGACAGATTCCATTTGCACTGAACCTGTGTAACATGAACGCTGCTGTGGCTATGTAATGTGAAAAGTTTTTACACATTAAAAAAATGCTGTAGATGACTGCTTAAAATACTGGACAATATGAGCTTAAAACCACTCTTTAGCAATATTGTCATTCTTTACTGAAGACTAGTGTTTAAACCAAAAGAAAATGGAATTATGTTATTTAGACAATGATCGGAAATATTTACTGTCACTTTATTGAATTAATACAGTGGTTCTTCATGGCAAAACTTCTAATCAAACACCTTACTGCTCCTGAGTGCTAGGAAAATGTGGGTGACTATCTGAGTGGTAAAGTGTAATGGAGGAGCCCTTCTGTTTTGTTTCATCATTAGTTGAGGTGGTGTCACTGCTGTTTTGATTTCTCAAGCAGGGCTAACAAAGCCCCATTTCATGTTGAATTATCTGACTGATAGAAAGAGTGTTTGATAATCATTGCAGAAGGGAGAAATTTAACTTCTCAAGTCCAGGGCAAGCAGAGATGGCACATACATTTCTGATGCGTACTATTTCCTGCATTCCTTTTGTGTTAAATTCTGGTAATACCCTGCCATTTTTAAGTGTGAAAAACAAGAAAACGTATAGCTATGTTCTTCTGGAACAGCAGTTCTTGTAAAAAACTGATTTCTATTAGACTTTAATCTCATTTTTCAAACCTTTTTGGGCTTGGGCTTTACACTATTAGGAGATTGTGGTTTTTAGAGTAAGTCCTCATTGCTCATTTTGAGCAGCAGTTGCTCAAAGCTTCAATCTGACAAAGAAAGTACTAAGCAACATTTTAATACAGCATGAAGAAAAAGAAGTTAAAAATATAAAGGTTTTTACGGTAAAGAGCACTTGCACTTCGCTTATTTTGTTTTAGTGTCCTGAGCTCTGCTGTAGCTGCTGGAAACTGATTTGATGTAAAGACAGGAATCGCCTGATGTAAAGACAGGAATCGATTACGGAATCGCCACTGGTGCGGATCCCGGAGCCTGCCCTGGGACAGCAGGGGGCGAAATAGCACCTTATCCCTGGTGCCTTTAGGGATGTGACCCAATTTGGATTAAGACTCTGGCTCCATGGATTCCCTCTCTGTGGCTGTGCCAAGAAAATGCTGTGGCTGAAATACACTCCTCTTAATGAGAATGCTGTCTAGAATACTGCGTGTGGATTTACAATACGGAGTGGTGTTTGAATCCTAGTCCTAAAACAAAAACAAAGCAGCATAAAAATGTACTCCCTAGGGCCTTTCTTGTATTAAAATAATTTATTGCCTATTTTTCTGCACCCAGTGGCTTTGATTGTAGGCTTGTTTACTAATGCATGAAGCAGTGATGACAATAGTACTTGAAGTACTCCTTTTTCCTAAGTGTTTAGGAACTGTGTATTTGTTAGGGAATACTAGTTAACAGTAATGAATCCCATACTGAGTGGGCCTGAGTCTGCCTCTTTTCCCTAGTGGTCTTCACTTGAAGTAACAATTGAATTTGGTGTATATTATTGAGCTGAGTCGTTAGGAAGGAAAAGCACCATGTGTAAAAAGGCACACATGGTTGTGGAGGGTTGGCCTAGAAACGATGAGCTCACAGCAGCCACACTAGTATGAGACGGTGAGAAGGGTGCAAGGAAGGACAAATGGGTGGGTTATGGTAAGCATTTTAGGGGCTGTTTTGGTACTGCTGCACATGCTAGAAAGTAATGCCATTGCAGAAAGTACCGTTGTACTACTGCTCAGATAAACTCCCCATGTTTTCTTGAGCACAGAACTTTAATTTTTGAACTTTTGTTTTCAAGCAGCCTGACAGCTGCTCACTGGCACTCACAGAATGACAGGTTGGTTGAGGTTGGACAGGCCTCTCAAGGTTGTCTGGTCCAACCCCCTGCTTGGGTGGGTGCCAGGACCATGCCCAGATGACTTTTGAATATCGACCCCACAGCCTCCCTGGGCAATCTCTGCCAGTGTTTCACCTTCACAGTGAAAAAGTATCTCCTGATGTTTGTAGGGAACTGCCTGTGTTTCAGTGTGTGCCCATTACGGGATCTCTTCTGCAGGGTCAGCAGTCCCAGCTCTCTCAGACTCTCCTCAGAGGAGAGATGCTCTGGTCCCTTCATCATCTCTGCAGCTCTTTCGTAGACTTTCTCCAGTATGTCCATGTCTCTTGCGCACTGTGGGGTCCACAACTGGACCCAGCATCCAGGTGTGGCCTCACCAATGCAGAGGGAAGGGGCAGGATCAGATCATTCTTCCTGCTGGAAACACTCCTCCTAATGCAGCCCAGGATGCTTTTGGTGCTTTCTTGCCACAAGGGCACACTGGTAGCATAATGAGCATTTTTCTATGTGTCACAAAACTCTGAACTGGACCTCTGAAATTACAATTTAATACAATAATTATGAATGCATGATGAACTGAAAGAGCCCCTTCAGTCTAATGTTTGAAGGACTTCATGTTTAGAATTTTCCCTGATCAACCCAGACCTTTAAACTATGACCTAAAGCCATGCTGAAAATATGTATATACAAATATGATTAAAATTTAATCTGTGTGTTTTAAGCTAAAAGTTTTCTATGTAAGTTGGGAAGAGGGATTGTTGAAAAATGAATATTTAAATAATAAATGACATAATGCATGCTGAAGACATTGTTAATTTGTTTTGCTGAATTTTGTACCATTTTTGGCTGTGGAAAGCAGGAAGAGCAGCATTTTGTGACAGATACATATTATTAAGTCTTCAGCAACAAGGTTCCTGAATGTAGGAAATAATGTGAACCTCTAAAAAATGCATGTAAAACTGTTCGATTCACATCAGTTTTCGATCATTAATTGTTTACTATTTAAACATTTCTTCATACCAGATAGAATGCAGTAAAGTCTGGAATCTCAAACTAATAGTGAATGGTATCAGGAAACTGATAGAATTTCTTTTAGGCTCTGGAGCCATTTTCCCAGGCTAAATCACTTTAAAATAGTCATAATTTTAATTTTTATTATTTCAGGTAAAGAACATTATATATCTGTATGGTGTAATATATCCATAGCAGAGGAAAAAGTTTGGAAAGACTGTAACAAACTTCAGCATAGTGTGGGTTAGAACTGCTTTTTATTCTGTCAATAGGTTAATTTTTCCTTCCAGGACTAGAGAAAAAGCAGTAAAAGGGTGTTGACTTCCAAACTGATTCCCTCAGATACTTACTTATGCTAGAAAAGCATAGGTGAAATGTAGAAAGGCTGTTTAAATGAAAACTCACATGCTAGAGAATATGATGTAGCTTGCAGAGGAAGGGCCTGTGTATGTATTTTACTACTTTGTTTTGTTCTCCCTTGATCTTTTGGTGCAGTTATAGCAAACCATTCCCAAACTTCACAACTGTGTGTTTGCAATCAGATGCTCTAGTGCAACTCTTGACAGAGATGATTTAGTAGTACCTTATACTGCATTTTACAAATAAAGTTGTGTTTTATTTTTATTCTTTGTTGTGAAACCATTGTCATTTAGGTAAAGAATTGTCAGCATTCTATTTACAAATCTGTTTGTTGCACAATATAATACTTAAGTATGACTAGATATGCTGCCAACAAATACTAGTCTAAATGTGACAGTATAAAAGTATGGCTATAATAAAAATAAAATATAGCCATAATAAATGTTACTGTTTGTAAGCCTACTAGCACTGTGATGACTTTGAAATAAAGAACACTAATGACGATGACTGTTTAAGTCCTGGTAAGAAACTAAGGATTTCTAACCTGTTTTGAGTCACTTTATATGCTGGATCCTTTAAACTTTTGATGGAAGATATGGATTTATCTAAACTCCCAAGAAGTAATTAGTAATACTTTAGAATTATTTTTTAACATTTTGTTTTACTCCCCAAATCCAGAAATACCATTCTAAGCATTGTACCATGGTGAGCTATAGCTGGCTCTGCAGTGCTGGGGCACTGTTTCTGTCAGTGCTATTTTACCCCTGGACATTCGTGACTTTGTGGTGTCACTGATGTAGGCAATGTAAGGTTTAAAGTACCACTTTAAGTTACTGACCTTTTATTTAACATAAATCTTTTGCTAAATGAGAGGTGTGGGGGTTGTCAATCTAAAACATGTACATCAGCTTACTCAATTTCGAAAGGATTTTTTGTAGAACTCCTTTTTTGCATAAAGTGCCTGTACTGAACAATTATTGTCTGTCTTTACTGAGGCTGATGGTGTATTGGTGTCTTACCCGTCACACTTTGTTTTCACTCTTTCTTTCCATTCTCACCTCTATGTCACCCCCGAGTAGTACATTCTTGAAGAAATCCAGACAAAAATAACTAGTTATTGTCATTGCTTGAATTTCTTGACATTGTGTCCAAACATGATTTCTCTTCCAAAGAACACTATATTCGGTTTCTACAAATGCACACTATCTTCCAAGAGATTGTCCCACTAATATGCCTCAATATGCCTCTGAGAAATGAGGATATGCAAACAACTTTCAAACATAAATTCGTAGTTTATCACCACTCTAAAATGAGTTAGAAAGGAGTTTTGTTGTAGTAACAAATGTGTACATGTCTCAAAAGTCTGTAGTTACTGAAACAGACTTATCACCTGCTTTCCCATAAGCATAGAAATCACAATCAGCTTAATTCTGTTGAATCAGTTTTGTGTAGTGATTGATTTCCAAGTAAGTAGAAGTGGGTAATACATCCAACACTGAGCCGTAGGAACAGAACAATGTGGGACCTACAGTCCCGTAGGACTTTAACTAAGTGTTCTTGGTAAATCTTACATGGACAGCCTGTTTCCACACAGCTCATCAACTACATTGTGTCTCTGACTGGGAAAAAGATTTTAAAATCAGGCCTAGTATGTACAATTACTGTTCAGAGATAGTTTATGTAGTAAAGCATATGCTGTAATAAGTGTGATTGCATTGTTTCGTGTGAATGAAGATATGAGTGACCAGTGGACCCCCATGCTGTTGAAACCTTGAGTGAATTAAGAACTGCGTCTCTTGTCCTTCTGTTTTGTGATTTTTTCAGAAGATGAATGTTGGACAACAGGTTTCAGGCATCTTTGGAAAAACACTTAAAATACAGGACTTAAAAAAAGCTGAAGACATGCAGGCTGTTGCATAGTATTGGATAAAGCGTTTTTTTTCTGGGTGATAAATATATGTTAGAAGCAAAGAGAGAAAGAAAAATAGGTCTAAGATTCCTTTGACAATTGTATTTAGACCACCAAGTTAAATTTGAGTGATGTATATCTGATAACAGTATTGACAACTGTGTCTTAAAACTATTAGGACATATTGATATGATAGAGTATCTTCAAATGCCTTGCAAGTAATTTCACTGAAGTCAGCAGAGATACAATTATCTATATTAGTTGAGGATCTGCAGACATAAAATTTGTTTGTATTTGACTGCTGTCAAAGTTTCATGCTCTTGTTAATGAGAAGATGGTCAAGCTTGAGTGAACATTAAAAGACTTCAGAAAACTGTAGAAAATACAAAACCTGTTGCTGTTACATAACCCTGAGTCTAGAGGATCATTACACCATCCAGTGTGGCAATTTGGGCATGAATACGAGACAAAAAGGTGTATAGAGAGAGAGAAAATTTATTAACTATATATATTATATGCAAATGAGGCAACAAAACAAGAAGAAAACAGCAAAACAAGACAAAAAATTGAATTCACAACACTTATAAATCAAAACAACACTTGCTCCCTTTTTTCCCTATGTGCTGGATCCAACAGTGCTCTCTCTGATCACCAGCAGGGGCCTTCGAGAGCAGCAGGAGGTTGAGGCGCTGGTGATAGACAGGAGGCACCCAAGGGAAG
>WEIV01001468.1:1509-25905 GCA_013390005.1 Calyptomena viridis
GTCAGGAAAAAAGTGTGTTTAAACTGTATAGGCAGAAATTTGTGGGCAGTCCAAATGCACTAGTAAATGTTTCTTCTACCCAAGAAGAGTTAGCACAAGTATTTGTTGTTTTGAAAGCTACTGAATAGCTGCTTTAACAAGCTTAAGTCAACACTGTAATTCAGGAACTTTTCTAGCATCTTAACCAACTCCCAGAGGAATGTCTCATTAGTCTAGTGTCAGAAATTGATTTTCTAAAGTGTAAAAACCATTTGAAATATTTATTTGGTAATTCAGGCTAGAATGCTTCAGAAAGGGAAGGTGTTTTGCTAGACGTGTAAGGTTTTTCCAGAATGAGGAATGAAGTCTAGCACTCCCATGGAAAGGTCCCTTCCAATTCTTTCTCTTCCTTTCCTCTTGAGTAGCATGTCTTCTATAGTAGAGAGCAAGTAGAAAATTGGGATAATTTGATCCTTAAGCTCTGCTCTGGCACTTCTGTTGTGTTTCCATTTCTGGTTTTGTACAGGAAGAACACGGGGCTCATGCTCCTGTGAGCAATCGAAAGGTCCTTCCAGAAACAGTAGTAAGTAAAAGATTGATAGCTGCCTTTTTTGCTAGACTTAGTATTTTAGAGGAAATGTAGGAGTTCAAACCTGAGTGCCTGGTATAGACAGTGCTAACAGCTTAACTGTGTTTCTAGGTAATGCTCTTTCCATCCTAAGAAAACGCTGATCTGCAGTAATGGAAGGTCCAGGTGAAGGAAAGCCCTGCCATGTCTTTATATGAGAGGTGGCTGCTTACAGTGAAGAGCTAACGAAGAACAGGATCTTCTCTTGCTTTTATATGATTGTAGCTAGCACAGTTTGCTACACAAAATGGTCATGACATGCTCAGGCACAGTGGAAGATGAGACACAAGTATGATCTTGTGATGGGGAGAGGATTCCCTGCTCTCCTTGCCTAAACAACAGGCTAAAGCACTCCTAGTAAGTCATAGTTACTTTTGAAGGGGGTCTTTTGTTTGCTTTGTTGTGTGTTGTTTTGAGGAGGGAGATAAGTTGGACTAGAAATTAAAGCAGTACTTGTTTCTTACTGATACGAAGTACTGTGTATAAAGTATTACAATTTCCTTCTGTCTTTCATACTACCAAAGGAAAGGTCATGCTATTGCAACTGTACCCGTTAAAGGGAGAGAAGAAAGAAGTGCAGAGGTCCTTGTTTCTTCTTTTATCTTGGCTGTGTTTAAGGAGCAGAGGGCTATAAGCTGAAATAGTCCCTTCAGAATGAGTTCAATGCTTGTCTTCTTTCTTCTATGTCTTCCATTCTTTACATCAATAGATTGTCTAATCTGGCTGTTTATATTAGATAATACCCTTAACTGTTGGTTTTCTATAGCTTCTAGCAAGTGTAGTTAAGCAAAACTAAAAAGCTGAGTGGTTATGCACTTTGTCTTCATATGATCCAAATTTTATGAATATTGATATTATTTACATATCACATACCGTGAACAAATCCTGTAAACTGGCAATGAATGTCATGTAAAGAAATTTTCACTAATGGTACTTTGGAAAAAACAGAAGACCAGAAATCCAGAACAAGATATTAATCCCCTTGCCAGCAGTCACATAAGAAGCTTTTGCCAGCTGAAAGCTGCAGAGATATTATTGTTAATACACATGTTTTTAAAAGTAAGACTCCTATACAGATTACATTTTACCCCAGAAACCACCCTGTATTAAGTATTCTAAAAAAAAGTTATTACACTATATAAACTCTATACTATTGAAATGTCAATGTATTGCCAGCAAAAGCAATACCTTTGCCTGGAATGTTGATGCAAACATTGCTATTTTTTCTCAAAAACACAGGAGATGGTTTTAGGAGAAGCCAGATGTGTAATTGACTTCCTATCTAAGCATACAAGTCAACCATACATTGCTATTATAGAAAACAATGTATTTATTCTAAAAAAATACAGAAGCAACATGTTCTGCCCCTGGGAAAGGTTTACAGCTTGGCTTTATTATGATTTACAATTTGAGTTCAGTTAGTGGCAAGTGGGGCAGTGGAGAGGGAAGAAGTGAACCAGCAACTAGATGCCCTGAGGAGACTGATATTACCTCTTACTTTTTTATATTTCAGTCAAATAGTTTTAGGGATTAAGGTGTGAAGAGGTAGATGCAAATGACCATTCAATAAATTGGGATTTCTGTTATTCTTTGAACTAAACCTGTCCTTAGGCATTTAAATTTTTTTTATCTGCAGAATTGTTTCACATGTCAAAGGGAAAAATAATATTTTGCTCAGATTTGTACATAATGGATTTTTACTTGAATCAGAACATCAAGTTTATATAATTGTCTTTTTTAACTGCTGGTAAGTTTAGGATGATTATATTATGGTATAAATCCAAGGGCCTTAGAAATAAGTTAACAAGTTTTCATAAGGTTTCTCTATTTTGGAAAAGGGCTATTCAGGTGATGCAAACAGCTTTGTTCATTCACCAAATGGAAAAAAATACTGTAGGTAAATGTTTCTGAATATCTTACTTACAGATACTTGTAAGTGAGATGAATGTTTCTCAATATAATTTGAAAAATATTTGGCTGTCTGATTCTCAAGAGAAAAATGCCAAAATGAGTGCATCTTCTTCCAAGATCTCCTGTCTACACTTGAAGCACCTGAGCTAAGAAATGGCTAAAATTTTTACCGTAAAATTGGCAATGCTTGACATGAAATTATCAGCAGAAATTAAAATATAGATAATAAACACCTCATGAGAGAGTAGGAGTGTATAAGTTTGAAATACTAGACCAGTGGAATTAGAGTAATGAAAAGTACACTAGAGAATGAGTTACTGTATGAAACCATTTGCAACAGTTGTATTCTAAACATTCATAACCTAATTAGAAAATGTGGCCATCCCCTTAAATACTAATGCAAATGATTATTACTTTCAGGAACTGAGCACTCTGATTTTATCATCATCCTCAGGCTACCATCCTAGTTATACATACTTTATTTCTTACTGTACCTTTGTAAATTCTATATTATAATCAGGATGAAGAGAACAAAGGGGTTTTTGGTGGTTTTGGGTTTGGAAAAATTCAAGGTACAGCTTGGGGTGGGTGGGGAGGAAGTGCACAAACTAGAGATCTACTCCACAGGTAGTCAAGTATCTATGATCTATAATATGATATTGTGCCTGATAGAACTATGATGTTGTCCTGAGCTATTTTATTTAGCATGCTTTCCCCCTTGCTCCCCATCTCTCACTCTCTCTCCCTGGACATCAGTAAAGTGAATGCAAAAGCCTTCCCCTATCACTAGACAGTGAGATGGGGGGAGAGAGCGTGAGGACACTCCAGACTTTTCGTTGTCTCAGAAAATCAAACAAGTTTGTGGTTAGCTGTGTTTACAACAGAGTGTTCTCTAGGCCAAGGATGATGATAAGGGCCTGAAAAGACTCTTGAAAGATCACCAGAGACCCCAAGATTGACAGGGATCTGGCTGGAGATGGGTGTTGACTATGCTAAATAGTCAACGATATAATGGTCCTAAGGATGATGTAATGTGTATGTTTATTCATAGGGTAGTTATGCATATGTATAATCTAGGTACACTTAAGCATGCTTTGCTTTTCATGGGGGGGGGAGTGACAGGGAGCGGGTTGGATGAAAATTCTTTCTGTTTCTCTGAAGGACAATAAATTTTTTTAAAATTTTACGGCTTGCAAGCTTTGAAGTTTTGGGTCTGCAAACCATCAATTCACTGAAATGCCTTTTTCACCATTTTGAGATTCTATCTGATTGACAAAGTAACATCCTGAGATTTGTCAAGAGCCTAAAGAAGTTAAAACTCTTTCTTGTCTCCTCTTTTTTTCATCTCAACTTTCTTATCTATTTGTATAGCTATAGTTAAAGCTGAAAAATAATTTTAGGAGGCAAATTCTTTATTTTTACCTCCTCTCATTTGCATCTGAAGCCCCTCTGCTTCGTTTTACTTTCATAGTCCCTATCTTTTATTCAGTTGAGACTGAAAATGTAAGGAAGGAAGGTAATAGAGTAATTTGTATGAGAGAAAAATTGGATTTTTGAGTCTGTACTGTTGTTCCAGAAAAGCTATTCCAGAATGATTGCTCTACAATCCATTTTCCACTTGGAGTAGAATAAAACATTCTATTACAAATTAATTCTCTCTAAAAGCAAAGGTTTCTTTGTTTCTCTGAAAAGATAAATCCATGCCAAGGCATAGTATTTGTTGTGATTTTTAAAAAAATATTGAACCCATTATTACTAGAATTTGAGGTATAATTACATTAATTTTTATTTTCCTGGACCTAACTTTTATTCATGGTTGGCTATTTCATTATGTTGAACTAGGTCAACTTATCTTAAAATGGAAGGAACTTTAATTTTTGGTCTGGTTAGGATTTAGCTATGGAAACAAATTTGAGTCTTAGAACATATGAGAAACTAATGCCTGTATATAAACCAACTTTATCAGTGTAAGTGCACATGAAGTTATCTCATCCTATATGGAAGTTTAATGTCAGTTCCAAGCTTTTCTTAAAATTCTCTTAATACTGCTTTTCTCAAAAACTGTCTTCCTCTTTTTATTAGTTATAGCTAATACTTGTGCTGTTAAACTGCCTCTTTCCTTCTGATACTTATGTGGAACATTATATAGACTGATATTAGTCTGTTTTCTGAAATCTGGGAGTTTTTTCCACTTAGCTTTCTAAGTGTTTTATAAAAGTTCTTCCCAGTTTGCATTAACTCCAAAAGCTAGGAACTGGTGAACTACAGTTCTTAGGAATATGGGAACAGACTTTCAAAATTGCTTTAAATTGTCAAGGCAGTAGGGCTTCTGAGGTATGCTGTCCTTAAAATAAAGTTTAAACAAGCACCACAAAATTAAACAGAACAAACCCCTTGAAAATTTTTGTTTGGTATTACTTTCTTCAAAATTCTAATATATATGTCTTCTAATAATACAAAGTCTGATTGTAGAAATCACTGTAAATTCTAACTGCAGACAGTGGGAATTGGTCACATAGAGGCTTCACAGCACCTCATTACAGTATTACAGCAGCTCTACCATTGCTTATTTTAAACTCTCATCTTAGATGCTCTTCTGGACACAGTCTATGGGTATTCAGGAAAAAGTGTTAATTAATGAGCCAGGAAAGTGAAAGAAATCACTGTTGCTACAGAGGATTCCTCCTTGTTTCTCGGAATAGTAATTTTGTTGCTTGGTGGCATTTATGATTCAAACAGTGTACTGAGAAAGAGGTAGGAGAAAATGGGAATTGAGGTGAATTTTCATAAACATACATTAGATTCAGAAATTTTACTGGTCCTTTGAAGGTGTATGATCTATTTTTATCCCCTGATTGCGTTCTGTTTGCTTTCCTGTTATCTTAAAACAATTTAGCTTTATTATGGATTGTATCAGCAGCCTTATTAGGAACATGTCAGATGAGAGAATGAGGCTGAGATGTGCGTGATCTCTAAACACCATAACAGAAAATGAAAAGAAGTGTTTTAAAATTAATATGCAGGGGTGGGTGTGGGTTTGGTTTGTTTTTTTTTAACAGAAAAGGTTATTATTATGGTGAGCTTTTGACAACAGGTAGTTGTCAACCTCCTGTCCTTGTTTTGTACTTAATATACTGCCAGCTTCAAGTTCTATGCAAGATGCAAAGAATGGAATAGTCTCTGCACTGTGACAGCCTTTTAACCTTAAAAATCCAGGTAATGTCTAAAGCAGGAGACTTAAATCAGTCGTCAAGCAGGCTGCACTCTGCTGTGGTTTGTGTGTCTGATTCTATTAAGTCACTGAAGAGAAAGGAGATGCTCAGCTGCTCAGCGTAATAAATTTGATGCAACATTCGATTCTTGGAAAATACAAAGTGCTGAGAGCAGGCAGTTCAGTCTGCAGGCCTTGGAGACTTTACTCCTCCTTGCCTTCTCTCAAGGGAGGGCCACAATTCCAAGGGAGTGTCAAGGAGGCAGTGGAACCCTAAACAGAGGAACAGAGCCATGCACTGGGGATTTTGTGTTGGAGGACTAGCAACAGTTCCCTTTGCAGGCAAAGCAAAAGAAACCATGGGGTTGAAAGGAGAGGTGGACCACTGAAGCATTTTGTTTTTACATTACAGTACCGCTGGCTAGACCTTCAAGAGCAGCATTTCCTGGCACTGATATTTGGTGTTTTGTGGGGGAGGGAGTAGTGTCAATTCAGATTGCTTAAAGGATTTGCAGGTAAATTGAAACACTGTTTTGTGCCAGACTATCTCACCATGGCAAGCCTGTCTCAAAACAAAAAATTAAATTCTTCAGTTATGGGCTTAATCCTGATTTCTTTACTTAGGTTTTTTTAAATAAGGAATGACAGATTTGATACTCTGGCACTTTGTCCTACTCTGACAGGTAGTGCTTAGTCTGTTATTTTCAAAGGTTGAAGGTACTTGCCCTCTGTCTATAATTTGTAAAGCAAGCCAGGAAAATAGTATTGCTGCTCCTCATTAACAGTTTGTCCCTGGTTTGGATGTTTTGTCTTTGCTCACAAGGCAGCCGAAATGCTTCACTGACAATGGTCCATGTATTTCCAAGTAGAATTGTATACAGGCTCCTTGCATGGAGTGAGGAAAGCTGTTTTGAGGGGGATTCAGGGGCGTATCTGTTGCTTGGAAAAAAGAATGAGGAAATCATCTGTAGCTGAAATGCCTTCATTACTGGACAACTGACTAATGATCACAAAAATTGGCTGTATTCAATTATTTCTCCTCTGAAAGCTGCAGTACAAAGAAATACTTGAAGAAGCTCTCACTTTTTCCAGATGGACAAATGTATCTATTGCTGGATTCCTGCTTTTGATATACTCCACTTCTCATAGTTCTGTCTGTTCATGAAACAGTAGAAGTTGGTGGGACTTTGTGTATATATGCATATGGTATAGATCTATATATACTGACCTGTGCTTGTATGCTCTTCCATTTACTCTTGACCAAAGCTGTCTCTGCCTGCTCACCCACAAGCACCTGTTGCATAGGGAAAAGATATTTTCAATCAACTGCAAAAACAACGCATCATTGCTTAGAAATTGCATACAAAGAGTTCTGTGATAATTTTAAACCTGAATCAGTTATTCTGCCTACTATTTATTGCCCACTACCAAAGTAGGATGAGGGTGGCACTTTAGGAGGGGCTTTCTCACAGGTGAACAGGGTGGGTTCATAGGTGTTGCTGCTATGGCACAGCATCCAGAAGGGATCCTTCCTATCGCTGCCCTCTCAGCAAGCCCCAGCTCCTTCTTCAGCCCAGGCTTGGTATCTGCCACGGAGCCCGCAATAGGAGGGGGCACCTCTAGGCGAAAAGCCTCCGTGTCGCAGGAGGTCCAGCTCAGAGGTGCTTAAGGGCAGCAAGGTCTGTGTAGCCCCTTGCTATGCCCTCGAGGGTTAGGCTAGTAAATGGAGGATGAGGAAGATGCAGGCAGCTCTTCTTGGTTGAGAATATTTTATGTTTATTTCACTCTGGAGGCAACATGCCCCCAGAGGGTCCTAAGCTTAAGGAAGCAATCAAGGAAAGCCAAAACTACTTCCTGTGTAAAGATTCTTATAGGAGGGTTTAGCCAATGAGAAGGGAGGGGACAAACTCTTTGGAGAAGGGCAGGGGGGTTAACAGAACATTGCAACTTCAGGGGGTAACAGAACTATATAATACAGAAATACATAATATAGAAATACATATTAATTACACACTACAACACCTTCCCATTTCTTAATTGTCAATTAGCAGTATCACAGAAAGGTTGGGGCTGTGTGTGGAGGCTAATGAATTGCAGTCGGGAGGGGCGAGGGGAGTGAGGAATGATGGAGAACTGTCCATTGAGCACCAGAAATGTCCTTTCTCCTGAAAGAAAAAGGACTTGTTACAGACTTTTATCAAGCTGTATTAAGTGTCTAAGGCAAAGAAGAAGAAATTAGTTTTTGTAACTGTGTATTTTAGCAAATAAATTTACAGATCCTTAAGCATTTGAATTTTACCTGCTATTATTTAGATAAGGTTTAAGATTCTTAAGTGACCTCTCAGTAGCCGTGTTCTTTCCATCTTTCTCCACTGAATACCAACTGTACGTTTGACATAGAATAGGTAATGTACACTGTAGTTAATATGGGCTGCAAGCTCTCCATTGTGCACTACAGAACATGGGCATAATCCATTCCTACCCTGAACTGGAGCTATTAATTATCTAAAATAATAAAGCCATAATAACACCTTCAGAGTGTATATATTTTGCTGGGGTAAAAAAAAGGAGAGATCTGAAGATACTGTTATTGCCTTGACATTTTGATAATGAGATTTTATGCTGTGCTGGAGTTCAGGAAAAGCACAGCAAGGGAAACTAATAGAAAACGGGAAGGAAAAGAGCAAAGGTTGGAAGGTACAAGGGGGAGCTTTGAGGTGCCACACAATTATGCTCATGTCCTCTGTTGAGCTTTCCCTCCTTGCCTGTTTGTTTTTAACATCAGCTCTAAGGTGGAGGGAGAGCATCACTGCAGTGTTTAAAAGGCATCTAGCAGTTAGTAATCATCACCATAAATGGAGAAATCCCTGTATGTGTCACTGTGGGCTATCTAAAAGCATTATTGTTTATTAAAAACCTGTGGGAATTATTACATGTATGGAGATGATATAAGGGGAAGATGGTCCTCCTCCTTTTTAGTTGGTCAGTGTCACAAATGTCCCATATCTTGCTTTCTTATCAGTTGTTGCTTCCTTTCCTCTTTTCTGTGTTTTTGTGATTGATTCTGTTCAGGCTAGATGAGAAGGCAAGGGACTTGGTATTTGAGAGTGTTCTGACCATACCTCTAATGTTTTCCAATTGTTTTGTTATTGGAAGTTTAGGTGTTTTGTGTGCATGTAAAGGCAATTGTATGTGTTCTTGTATGTAGTTGTGGAACTATCTAAATATGTATATCATAATATTTTGTTTCTCATTTTGAAGGTAGTTTATGTGAGATGTCCTTTGAAAGCTTGCATGTGTTAAAGGTGTCATGGAATTTTCATTTTGGATACATTTAATATGACATGAAAGTGCAACATGGTGGTTGGAGGAAATAAGGGATGGGCTTAGCAACAAGAGGGGCTTCAGATTATGAAAGAGCACATAGGACAAGGCAAAAGTCATTAAACTTGGTTAATAGAGTTTTGTTTCAGCCTTTGGGCCAAGAGGGTTGTCTGTCTTTCTTGTCTTTTCTTCTTGATTTAAATTGTCAGAAAGGTTAAAATAAATTCTACCAATAGCATATTCTTATATGCAGGTTTACCAACTGCTGTGAGAATTCAGTGGAACTATAGAATATATACAGGACTCTGCATAGCTCATTTAGGATTCATTTTGGCTCATGGCACCATACAGACTCCTGAATAGGAGGATATACAGATGTATGTGAGATCTTTGCTATTTGTGCTTCATTCAGGTAGTTCTCCATTCCATTCTTTTTTCTTAGGACTTTTCTCCATTTCTGCTGCAAGATTACTACAGAAAATATAGTGTTTAGCATAAAAAGCATCTGCATATACATATATGCAGAGCTACATTTTCCCTATAGCTGAAAAGTTTTCTTCAAAAGCACACAGCTATAAAATTCAAATAAAGTAGTTACAATTTATCCTGGGAAAAGCCCCATTTCTCAATATTACCTACAAAAGTAATACTTTGGTTTGTAAACCAAAACAGTTCTTCAAACACAGTTTTGCAGGACATGTGCACATATAGCCTATGAGCAGATTCTGACAACATATTCACCTGCTTGTATTAGCAAACATAATTAGCATTAATATGTTCATGTTCAGTTGAGATATCTTAGGTACTTCTCTCTAGCGTGATTTTTTTGAAGTGTCAACTATCCACTGGTCCTTGTAAGTGTTCAAAGCCTCTAACATTGAAGCTGTTTTTCTATGTTTGGTGATATGTCCCTGTTGATTCTCCTGCAGGAGGACTCTGAGAAGCAGTTATCATACTGAGAGCAAAACCTAGAAATGAAGGTCCTTTTTCTCTGATTATTCAGAGTGTTTTTCAGTGTGAGGTAATATGAATGAGTAAACCACCAGCAGTCCCAAAGTTGGGTGAAAATAAGCATCAGGGGTCATGTCTAGCTAACTGGACAGTCTTTAGTCTAGAAGCACCTAAGAATCAGTTTGTTAGGAACACCTAAGAATTATCTAAGAATCAGAACTGTTGTAATTTTCCTAGGTTCTCACAAGATCACAAATACTTCAAGAATAACTGTTTTCTCGGGATGTATTTTAAAACTTCAGTCAAATCCTGGGAACTGAAAACCAAGCAAAACTTTGTAGGATAGTTTCACTGTGATGTAATCAGACTGACAATTTGTTATGTAAAAGCATTTTGCATGGTTGTAATTATTTTTATTCTTTTTTGTTATGAACTGTGAACACTACAAATTTTGAAGGGAATTCGTTTGTGAAAAGAATCGTAATGAAACATTTCATTAGGAGATGTGTTACTTGTTTATTGGAATCACTAGGGTTGTGTGAAAGTAGAAACTGAGAAGTAAATAAAAAACCCTCTATATTATTCAGAAAGTTAAAGGTTTTATCTCTAGAACTATGTACAGTGGATTACACTTGGATACATTTATGTCTATAACTCACTTTGTATTTGAAATGTAAAATTTCAATTTCAAAATTTTCTCAGTAAGTTATTCATAGCTGAGTTTTAGATCTGGTTGTAAAATTTCATGCTTTGTCTAAATTAAAAGGAAAACCTATCTTAATAATGGAAGTGAAATGAGGCTAGCCACTACAGCTGATGTGCTAATATGCTGAAAAAAAAAGAATTAATTTGTTGCTATGATAAATTGTTAATTTGAAAGCAAGACAGATTATAGCAGTTCCATAATTAACTGTAAATGCTTCACCCCAAGGACTTTCTTTAGCACAGTAACTGATTGAATAGGAAGGATGGAATAACTTCAAGTAAATCAGGTCTTAAACAGCTTGTGCACAAACCTCTCTTCTCCTTTTGTCTTCCAAGCATTGCCATGGTACATCATTGATTAACGTCCTCAGAAGGAGAAGGTGTACTCTTGATTTATTTTGTAAGATTTAAACTAGTATATCGATACTAGTGGGCTCTAATGTGTGACTTCCTGCAATCCAAGAGCCGGAGAGTTTGCTTATTGAATTCACAGTTCACATCCAACTTCAAATTTTATTGAGAAATGGTTCACAGAGAATATCATATTCAGTCTGGGGTCTTAAATTCAGAGTGATTGTGGTCACTGTAAGAAAGATGTTGTTTTTCACTGTAGCACTTATAAGTGGTCTGATTTAAATATAATAATAAGTTTTTACGATTTCTGGGGAGGTAGGCAGGCGTGATGTTGTACCACCATCTGACCCAAAGCATTGGACTGCAGATGATGTCTTCTACATGAAAGTGGATAAAATGCTAAAAAGTACAAACCTGACAAAATGAGACAGGATCACATGGGGATATTATGCCTAGGACTGTTTTTTTAGTTTATTTTAAATAAGCTCGGTAGAGTCTCACTTTTCTTTGTCAGTATTTGTTACATGCTTTACCTGCCTTAATTACAGAACTAAAGACACTTTAAGAAATTAATTCATTGTAGCCCCTCTGTCCTTAGTTGATTGCATTGATACACATCTATGAAAAAAAGACAGAATAATGGAAGGAAGGTGAGTTTCTCAGCATGGGAAAATATCACTGTCACAAAAGCAAGGGTAGACAAGGGCCTTTCACATTGAAAATCTATTTTTTTTTTTGTTTTGTTTTAAGATTACTCGAAAAAGTCTTTTTAAGTATCTCTACATTATTATTTCAGAGACATTGTCTCTTCATTCCCATGAGCAAGCTGTGCTTCTGCCTTGGTAAATCCCTAATATCATCTCATTATTCTGGAAATGAAGTGAAAGCACTGGCAAATAACAGCAGTTAGCTAAAAACAGCTTCCACTGCATGAAGCAACAGAGTTGAAGGTCCCAAAGCTTTAGATAAAGGTTTGTTTCTACCTTTAGAATTGAGGAAGCAAATAGAGTTTTAGTGGACGTATTTTCTTGGACCTACTTTCCAAAATATAAAATAAATAGAAGATGGAAAAAAAAAATCTTACCTCATTTAAATACACATATTAAAATCTAGATGTCAAAAATCGAGAAGTATAAATTAGCGGGGGGCTGCTGACTTAGCTCTTTTTTGGAGGTAACAGAAACTCAAATGGGAAAACTTATTGGACCTATTTTACAGCACAGTACTGTGGCAAAGAACTGTGGTAATGATTAAATGAACATTACACAGCAGTTTTCCAAGTTATTTAAGGACAAAAACTGAATCAATTTATATTGGCTTTGTTATCTTACTAGCCAACATAGATCCTTCACTTCTCAGTTTTGGACACTGTCATAAATAATACACATAATATAAGCTCCTTTCACTAGGTTTTTTCTGTGCTATCATGGAAACATTTTTTTTTTTTTTAGTGTGAATAAAAGCTTCTTAAAATCGTCTTTATAGGGAATGTAGTTTGGGACCAATTTTAATATGGTCATGTATCCTTTCTCTATTGTGTTTTGAGCAAAGAGGAAGGCAGAGTTGAAAAAGAAGGTGCAGACCTAAAAGATTTATGTTCCCTTCCTGAGACTGGAACACAATGCAAAATAAGACAAGTAGGTGTAAACTGCAGGTGATTATTCTCTCTCTGAGGTTTTCTGTTGTCTGAGTCTCAGTGCTCTGCAATTCAATATCCACAGAATTGTCTTCATTTCCTTTAGGAGGGTGTAATTTTTGCTTCATTTTACAGGTTACGTTTTTAAAAGCAGATATTTATTTTGATGTATTATATCTGCAGTTAGTGGCACTTGCTATAGATACTGAATAATGGTATTTCAAAAGCACTTATACAGAACAGCTATTGGGTTTATTAGTGTCTACATTTGATCTAGAGGCAGAGTGATGACTCTGTGGTCATTTTCATCCTTGTCCTTTATTATGCCTTTCTTGTGGTTCTCTCCATGCTTATATAACAGACATGGTAAAATTACAGGTAGTTAATGTACTTGAGATTATAAAGGAAGCTTTTCAGCTTAAAATAAATAAAAATGCATTACAATTGCACCAATGATTGTCACTTTATTGTCTGATTTAGTATTTTTGGAGGTGCATTCTTGCAGCAATACTTGCTTTAATATAAACAGACCTCACAGTGTTCAGTCAGCATTAATAAGATTTGAATGACATTTAAGTGCTCACCTGTAAGGTCAGCTGCAATGTTGTTAAGAGCCTGGATATTACCTTTGCAATAGTGAATATAGATAAGAATGCTCCTGTTTTGCCCATGTAGTTTTAGGCAATATCTTGTTTCTCTCTTTTCAAAGCAGGAGACTGGTTACAGAAAGTCCAGTCCTTTGGTTGTTTTTTTTCACTTCACCATGAGGGTCATTTATTTGTAGCAATGTGTTTTTCAGCTCAGTCTAGGATCAGAATCCCATTGAGGATTAATTGTATTAGAAATTAGCAAAAAAATCCCCTGTTATACTGCATATATACAGTATAACACGGTTATAGCACATTTCATAATTGTTCCTGCTCTTGGAAATAAAAGGTAGAGCCATACATCCTTCTTCGTCTTTCCCACTTATATGTGCTCTTTATTGGAAAGGGAATAATGGGACTGAATCTGAAGTGACAGGTGGGAAACTAGCACCTCTACTTAGAGCCTTTTTTGCTGTCTCAGGAGTGACTTTGACAGTAAGGCCCAGGCTCTGAGCACCAGTGTGAAAGAGCACCTACAGCTGATATGCAGGAGGTCTGGGACATGTTCGCTAGAACCTGCTTGCCTGCAAAGCACTGCCATGCCTAAAGTACAACAGGCGGGAACTTGTTGCACATAAAATACAAGCTTATTCAGTGTGTGAAAGTGTGGTGTGTTTTCCACTTCTCCTTGGGACCAGAGGAAGAGCATTAAAAAAATGTGATCACAATATTTTTATTTACAGATACTTCAGCTTACAGGTATGATTTACCTAGTACAGTGTTTCCAGTACCTCCATCTGCCTGAATATGCATGCATTTGCAAAAAAGCAAGAAGCATACATCCACAGGCTGAACAAAGCCTCAGAGACCTCCAAAGGTGCATGTGCTTTTTTTCAGCTAGGTGTTGCCAAATACGTTTTTACTTTAAATGCTCTTTAAACAAGTGAAGTGTGGCTGTGGGGAACCTTGGTGTGTGTATGAGTGAATGCTACAAATGGGATGCAATGAAAAGCCTGTTGCCTCCAAAAAGAGGTTTTGTGCTTAGAACTTGCAATATTCCAAGATTGGAACACTTATTTTAATTTCATTAGGCAAAGGAGTATGAGTTTTCTTTCTTTTCCATATATCCCTTCTCACATTGAATCAAAGCACTAGTTCTTGTCATGATACCTCCTAGCTAATCTCACATCAAACTTTATTTTGGGGTTGGGAGATACAGTACTGCATATTTAATTCCAAGGTTTTGCATTTGTTCTCAAAGTAAAGGTAAAATTACAGTAGTTTCTTTAAAATGTCAAAGTATAATCATAAGAACATATAAGAATATAAGTGATAACTTCTTACTAGAGAAGGTACCTCATTTGTTTCACTTGTTGCTCAGTCACATGTCAAGATGCCATTGTTAGACGTCATACAAGTGCAGAATATAGTGATAAAATTATCTTTTGTTGCCATAAATATAAAAAAAGTCATCTATTAGCTATTGAAACATACATCCAGGAAGATTCTGCTCTGCTTTTATCTTCTTTTGCCCAGGGGAGAGTGAAATAGGTGCACACTAAGCAGTTTTGATGGCCTCTCTTCCATTTTAGAGACATGTTATCATGTGCAGAGGGTCATGGATCAAAGTTAGAATCTTTTTCAGTAGAATAAATTTTCTGTGGTGTTTATGAAGAAAATTTTCTCTGTTGCAGGATCCTATAAAATGCCTGGTTTGGGAAATAAATTTAGGGGCTGGATTATAACTCATATAAAGGAGATTTTCACGTGTATGGGGATACATCTCTGGTCTCTCAGAAAAAGCTGATAGCATATACAACAAGACATGGCAGATGAAACAAATAGGAATAAATTTTTGCTGCATGCATATATGTATACATGAACTGTGGGCTGAAGAAAAAAGAGGAAAATAGGCTACAAACTACAGATATCTGAAAATGAAACAAAATGAGCTTATGTTGCGAGAACCAGACATTGCAGTAATTAAGGTTTTTAATATGTTTCCAGGATGCCAGTGAAGAAAATGATCTGAACATGAATTTCTCATGATTCCTTAGAGCTTCTGTTTGTCTCACTGAGCTTTAATCCATATCTGTCTCTCATGAACATTAATACAAAACTATAGAAGTCTCTTCTTTTCCTTTCTCTGAATTTCTGGTAGATTGCAGATGAGATTTTACTTTAGATTTTTTATCTTTGTTATTTTTTAAATAATTCTCTTGACTCCTCTGGATAAAACGCTTAGTGTGCGCGTAAGAAGTAGTACTATATAAAGATGTGATGCAAAGGCACTGCCTGTGCAAGTGGCAAGGAGTAAGACCGAATGCATCACAACGTCCCTGTCTACCCTTGCTGTGACAGGCAGAGAGATGGCCCCTTACTCAATAGGGGGTCAGCAACCAGGAAGGCTAAAAAAAAACACAGGAGAGCAATGCCCTGATAAAAGCAGTAAAATACCCAGCAGAGGCTCTGCTGGTGGGGTTCTCTGTCTCTGAAATACCTTTTTTTCATCTGGTGTAGCTTCAGTGATGGAGATGAAATGTGGCTGTGGCAGCTGAGAAAATATGGTGACTCCAGGCAGAGATCTGGGGCTGACAAGGGCATAAGTACCCATGGCTAGAGTAGGCAGTGCCATATATGAGGCGCACAGAGGAAGTGAAGTTTGCCCCTAAAAGCAGCTATAGAAATGCATTCAGTTGCAGTTATTTAGCAGTGTCTAAGCAGTTATGTTTTCTTCACAGAAAGAGTGATTGGCCATTGGAAGGGGCTGCCTGTGGAGGTGATAGAGTCACTGTCCCTGGAAGTGTTTAAGAAAAAGACTGGATGTGGCACTCAGTGCCATGGTTTAGTTGATGAGGTGGTGTTAGGTCATCGGTTGAACTTGATGACCTCAAAGGTCTTTTCCAACCAACAGTTAATTCTGTGATTTTGTAATTGCATGGCAGTGTGCAGAGATTGTGTTCCCTTTTTGCTCACAGATGTGAAATTCGTGGCTGAGGTACATGGGAAGGGTTGGAAAGCTTTGAAAAGTCGCCTGACATTTGACACAGTTCTACTGGGCTGTGCCATACTGTCTCAGGTGAATTGGGATTTAATTTGACTTCAGATGGGCCATAATTATGTTCACACGTTCAGAATTTTGCTTAGGTCTTCATGACAGTTGTGTCTTTTTCCTGCACCCTGCATAATAGACAAAAAAATGACCTTCCTATATAGTTGTGATTTTCTTTCTTTTGCTGTTCTTTCTTTTTATTTATTTTCATTCTTCTAACTGGATAAGCTTTGTACTCTGTATACATGGAGGCCCGCAAAGGACTTCTGATGTACTTGCTTCCAGCTGAAAATACAGCCTTATAGCCAACTTGTTTCTCCTATCAATCAGTCTGAAGAGCATAGTGCTCTATCTTGTTGATCATTCTTCTGTAAAGCTCATGTATCACTTCAAGGATTGTCTGGATATTGGTTCTGTCAGTTTGCTTCTATCACTGTCGAAAAGCAAAGACCATGTGCCCATAATATTAATAGTTGGAAAAGGAGAGATCTATCACTGTTCTGGTTCAGGTTAGTCAAAAGGGTGATTGAAAGAATACTGCAAAAATGCAGTGCTTGAGGGTAAAAAGATGTTTGACAGTACCTGTGGGATAAAGAAATGTATTGCTAGAAAATTATGACATTCTGTAATGTGTCTTTCATAATTTACATCAAAGTACCTGTGCCAGTAATCTCTTATATATATTACTTATTTTCCTCACATGAGTAATTTCATCACCTGAGTAATTAGACTGACTTTAGAGGAACTGTTGCCATAAGTATGAGTGTTATGGTTTGACTCCGGCTAAATGCCGAGAGCCCACATACAGACCCAAAACTTCTCAGAGAAGGAGAAAACCCTCGACTTTTGTGATAAGGATTACAAGCAACTTTAGTTTATTAACTACTAGTTACTACTTCACACAAGCAAAACAGGCTCTAACTTAGAATATTTACTACTACTACTACTAAAAATCAGAGCTTAACAGTTTAAGAGTGAGAAGTTTGATGGATGTTACAGACACCTTTCTCTCCCCCACCCCTCCTTTTAAGATCCTTCTCCTTCACTCAGCAGCATGGGAAGACAGGAGTGGGGGGGGTTACACTCAGACATTTTCTCTGCTGCTGTTCAGAAGAGAGAGAGAGTCCCACCCCAGCTTTCCTTGTGGGGTCTTCTTAGTGGATTTGTTACTGACAACAGCTTTTTTCAGGTATTGTTGTCACGTAAGTCACTTTACCACATGTGCTGTCATTCAGGTGCTGCTTGGCTGCTTCAGCGTGGGTCGTCCTGGGCTACCGATCCTCTCCAGCGTGGGTCTCTTTCTCCCACTGCCCACAGGACTCTGTCAGGCCCCCGCTCCAGACATGGACATCAAACATCCCACAGGATCACAGCCTCTCCCCTCCAGTTCTTATCTGCTCCAGCATGGGGTCTCCCACAGGTGTGCAGGCGAATCTTCACTTCCTATGGTTCCCCACAGGTTGCTGGGGCCCTATTTCAATGTTTAAGGCATCTTCTCTTTCTCCTCCTCTCTGACCTTGGTGTTAATCAAACTTCTCACTCTTTTCTCTCTTAAGTGGCCATGATGTTCTGCCTCGCCTTTTTTTTTCTTCTCTTCCTTAAGTATGTTAGCACAGAGGCGTTACCAGTTAACCTTGGCTAGCTTGGAGCTAAAAAATCTGCAGCAGCTTCTTAAAGAAGCCTCTCTCATAGCCCCCCCCAGCTAATAAACATTCTGGCTACTTAAAACCACAACATTGAGTCAAGTTATTGATGTTTATTAATCTAAGCTTAAAAAAAGCCCATTAAAATTTACGGGGTTTGGCTTATTTTCCATTAAAAAAAATAAAGTCTTAGTCTGGTTTAGATTGAATAGTCTTCAGTACTTCTTATTACAAAATTTAAAAGGTCTTCATTTTTCTGTATAGCTCATCTTGCTAAGTCTATTGTTGCTTTCACAAAATTAAAATGCAGAACTAATTATATTTTTAACAAAGTCCATTCCATTTTTTCTTTTGTGGGGTGCTCAAATCCTCGTAAAGTTCTTCCACTCTTTTCACTTTTCTCCATCAAAATTTTCCAATTTATTTTTAAAAGATGATAGCAAAGTTCCAGTTTAAGCCTCATTATCCAGTAAGCCAAAAGAAATGGGCAAATGTTCCACAATGAAAATTTGAGAAACAATTCTTAGCAACTTAATCCCTGTAAATTATTGAAGAATTGTACAGAATGGCTCAAATTATGCTGTGTATGTTAAATGTTCATAGTTTTCTGTTTTGGTTTGTGTGGTTTGGGGGTTTTTGTTGTTGTTGTTGTTTTAATGAGTGCAACATTTACCTCTCCTGTAATACTTCTGCATTTTGTTTTTAATAACTTCAGCCAGAAGTGTTTTGGAATAGCCGTACTTGGTGACTAGGAAGTTTTATCTTTTTCTGTAAATGGACACATGTTGGCCTGTTGTGCTCTTATTGATAAAAGTTCTTTTCAATCTGTTAGGATCTGCCCCATGTTAAAGCTGAGCTGATGTCTGGTGTCACAGAACTGAGCTGCAGTTCTGTTTCAGGTGTGCTTAAGCCTGTAATTCTGACATGTTTGTATCCCATGTCTGGGGGATAGATGCTGCTTGGACTCTTTGGGAAACTGCTGTGTGGAACCAGCTTTTAAACCAACATCAAACAGTGATGAAAAAAAGTGCATGTTTTCTTTCTTTATAGAGCTGGAATATAATTTAACCTGTATCAGTTTTTGCTGAGTTGTTGCACTTCTGTTAGCTTAACCATTAGCAGCTAGAGCAACATAGTAAGAGAGTACTTTGTATTCACCTTGAACATTACTTTTTTAATAACCTTCAGTGGCATATATGAAGAATTTCAGATCAAAAGTCTGCAAAGTTTTCTGGTCAGCAGGTTTTGGTGGAAAAGATGAATCCGAAATGTGTTTCATGTTGATGTTAGGACAGATATTACTTATCAAAAATATGGTAATATGTAAGATCTTTAAATTATGGCTTACGTTCGTGTAGTTCACGGGCTGAACTACTTTCTGAAAAAAATAACAGAATTTCTCAAAATGTAGAGATACTTTATTAGAAAAATTTAGAACCAATATGAAAAAAGACTGCTGCCCATGTCCTCTCTAAGACTCAGTTAGCCTTTGTGTAGGCCCAGGTCTCCTGGGCCTGCAATGCCTTTGGACCTTTAATAAGAGTGATCCATTTTGTTCATCTGTTGTGAAGCACAGAAGCCAAAATAGCCAATGGGCTTTGCATTTGATACTGCAGTTTGGTGATCAGAATGTTTTCAATACGTTTAAACTAGGTTTTGTCTTGGTACACATTTTTGAAAGGATTTTTTTCACAGGGAGCTTCCAGCCTGCAGCCAGTTAGAACTCTATTAAACTGCTCTTGATTCTTGAACTCCTATTACCAGAAACAATTCTTTCAGCCTGCATACTTGGAGAGGAGCTGAATGCTAAGTTTATGTGCAAGACAGAAATGGGAGCTATCTCACTTGAACCTCTGCCGCTGTTGTTCTCGACAGATATATGAAATGGCAGGAGAGGCACCACCATAAAGCTGAAGAGCAAAAAGAGCTGATGACTAATGATATTTTGTCACTTGAGCAGTGACCTTTGTTAATAATGCCTGTGATAGGAAAATGAAATACTTTCTGTTTCAGTAATGTTGATCTGATGCTTGGCAACAAATACTTCTAAGGAAGACAGTGAAGAAGAAAAAAAGAGCAGCACTGTTATATTCTGCAGTGTATTATGTTTAACATTTTTCCTGATATGCAGTCAGACTAAATCTTGAGTTTACTAACAGATGCAAAAGGAGTTGAAACCACATTTCTGTATCACTAATAAAATAAACAACATGCTGCCAGGATAATCAGGCCTGGATTTTCAAGGCACTCAAGGTATATTTAAAAACCTGAATGACATGGACAGTTTTTCAAAAGCACTCAGCATCCTGCAGGCCCTGTTGAGGAAAATTTGACTATCTTATGTGTGCTGAGCAATTCAGAGGGTCTGGCTCTAAAATGTTCCCTTGATGTTCTTGGAAAAAGAAGGGGAAAAGGTAAACTAAACCTTGTGTTTTCAGTTTGAAGATATGAATTCAATCTCTGTTTAATAGTTCTTAAAATTCTTTCAAACCTGTGAAATCAACAGCACACCCACACATAGTATCGGAAGACAATCAACAAAAACGGGCCAAATTGACTATTTTGATTTAATAAGTATTTTCAATTTTATTAATTTGGATTGCTGGTACCTGGAGTAAATGTGAAGCTTTTTTATGGAAAAGGGCTGCTATTAAGAAAACTAGTGTTTTGTCTTTGGGTTTTCTTTTTGCTTGCTTTTAAGCACTAGTAGTCTAGAAGTTCACATTACCAAATAGCCTTCTGAATCAGTCACCCTGTTCTAATCCTGTTCTCGGCTTCCTTCAAGTTTTAACTCAAACCCTATGTTTTTCACCCTCTAAAAGTAATTTCCATCCTAATTAACTATTCTTCTAATTTAAACTGGTATAAAAAACGAGTAACTGCACCACAATCTGTAGAATTAGTAAAGTGTAAGATCAACTATGGATGAGAAGGGAAAGGTAATTTAAAATACAACTCTTATGTAATTCCTTTACAAGTTTTATTTGAATCAGTTGTCCATTTGCTGAGTGCAGTCAACCCATAGTAATGCACACTGGAAAGGAATCTTGTGCCTCACAAGTGTGAGTCCTAACTGTTTACTGCCTTATTAAAGTGTAAACTTGGGTTAATCATGATTCTCAATTAAAAACTTTATATATATATGTTTCCATATTGATCACAGGTTTAAAGAGGAAGTAAATATGAATTTGCATATTTTATATGAGCTACCAAGAAAGCATACATTGACATTATGACAGACACCAATTTATCATCTGTATTTTTTTACTGCAGCCTCCACAGCTCTCTTCAGTAGCAGTCTAATTACCTAAAGTTTACATTAAGAATGTTCCATTCTCAAAGTGGTATTCCTTTTCCCTCTAAAACTTACAGACTAGAAGTAATGGCTGTCTGTCTGAGCTTCTTGTGTCACATTAAGAAGTTGAAAGCTGGAATAAACCAGCTGCTATCTATAAAGTCTCTAGCAGGTTAAAGGTAGGAATTGAATCTTTTATTCTGCTTAGAAAAATAATTGACCTGTGCAGCTAGAGTAAATGTAAATCTCTGAAAAAGCTTTTTTATTTCCCAGCTTTCATTGTTGTAGAGAGATTCTGGCCTTGGTTACAAAGACATTGAAATCAGCAAGGCAATTATTTTCCCTCTGTTGGAGGATTTGTCAACAGCCTTCAATCTGGAGTGAGTTCACTCAAAGGGTAGCTCCTGAATGTGTCTGAGTGTAGGAGATGGTGAGGTGATTAAAACAAACACCACAGTTGGGAGAAATCTCTGACTCCAACTCTTAATCCTTAAAAGCAAGGAAATGTTGATGCTTCAGCATAGATTTAGGCTTCTTATGTTTGGTTCTTCCCCTTCAAAGGTGATGACAACCAGTTTGATTCAAAGACCCTGTCGAACGCAAATACTCAAGTTTTCTGCTTAGGTTTCAGACTTCCAAAGGGAATTCAGCTTAAACAAAATAAAAATTACAGATAAAGAACAAGAGATCATCAGGCACCAATTTTGTACTATCACTATAAAAATCTAGTTCTTGACAAGAAAGACAGATACAGGCATCCACTCAACGGTAATGAATCTGAATTTTTGCGCTTACATGATGGCTTGAATCACTTTATTATTTTGAAATAAACAGTTTCTAGATGGAAGGTACATTCTTGTTCATTAACAATACTATTATTCTGCTTGCTTGTCTTCCAGTACAGGTAGTATAATGTGCTCATGGTCCTGAGTAAAAGCAAACTAGTTTCAGAACAAATCTCTAATGGTTTTGTTGTTTTGTTGTTTTTGGGTTTTTTTCCCAGAGTGAATATTCCAAACACTTTTCACAAAGATAATCAGAATATAAATCAAAGCATAAATTTGGAAATAGGAAAACTGATTCTAAGAATAAAATAATCATTAAAATGAAAGATGCTTAAATTACTTACAGTTATTGTTTTAAATCTGCAGTCTACAGGCTGACCTTAGAGGAGGATACATGGGTTTAGATTCCTATAAAATAAACACATTATTAACTTTTTTCAATTATTAAGGAAATGAATAATTTAAAATGGCTGTTTCTACTATGGCTATTAATAGCCATGGCTAAATAGAAATGGCTATTTCTATTTTGTGTTCTCAATACGAGCCTATCATCAAACTCGCTGAAGTATTAATGTGTGTTTATTTACTTTTATTGAACATTTAACTGTTGATTTCTTTTCTTTAGCAAGAGGTGATTTTTCTACTTGAACTGCCTCCATCTCTTGAAATCTTAGGACAAGGGAGATAATGTCTTCACACTTTTTTCAAATGTGGTTAGGGTGGCAATATAAGTCAATATAAAACTAATTAATTAGCTAGTTTAAAAGTATAATCTTTTTAAATAAATCTGAAAAAGTGGAAAACTGATCAAGTGCATCAAATATTTATTTCTTTTTAAAAGAAATGCATTTTTGTGAGACAACCAAGTTGAAGCCATGTCAGCCATATCACCCATCCTTAGGAGGAGGCTAGAAGAATTTTTCCTCCCAAAATACTGCTGAAGCTTGCTTTCTAATCCTTGGTAAATAGATGTCCAGTGACCTAGAGATTTCTCTCTCTGGTTTCACCCAATGTATTCTATTTTGCTTAGAAGGAACATCAGGGACAGGAATCCAAGAAAGAGATGATTCTCCAGAAAAATAAGTATTGCCATGTGTGTTTTGGGTTTTTTCTTTCTCAAGAGTGGAAATGGGTAGAAATTAAAATTAGATTCAAAAAATATTGCCTTCAGTCAAGAGGGATTTTTATGAGCCTAGCTTCTTGTGTGCAAGAATGTGCTTCTTAAATCAGCAACAGATTTCCCTACTGAGAAGCTCAAAGGAGACACAGAAAGATCCTGCTATGGGACCAGCAGGAAGAACTGGTACAGGCAGGCTGATAAAATGGTGGCTTAATGAACTAGCAGCTAGAAGAAAAAAAAAAGTAAAAATAAGCAAACCTGGAGGATCTTCATGAACAAGTGTTTAAGATAGTACACATACCAAATAGTACAACTCCATGCTTTTACCTTTTTAAACTTCAGATAAGTTAAGGTAGTCTTCAGTTTATCACTCAACTTTCTTAGTACTACCTGTACATAGGCTTTTTAATAACCTTTAACTTTCATGTTTTGCTTTACATACTAGCGCTTGAGGATTCATCTATTACTATAGGAGACTGTTCTAGATGCTCAAATTAGTCAAATCACATCTCTTCAGTTAAAGGAAACATTAAGAAATGGCCTCTGACTTGTATTTGATTGGCTGTTGGTTTTTGGATTGGGTTGTCTTTTTTGGGGGCAGTGGGAGGAGGAGGGGTGGAGTGGCCTTCTGTCTCCTGTATCTACTGGAACCCTGATTTTTATCATATTTTAGTGATCAGCAAATTGCTGTGTCCCTGGGAGAGAAAATTAAATTGAGGCATATGTTCACCTCTGAAACAGCAGTGGTGACTCTAAGAGCTTGATCTATGAAATAACATGGGCAACAAATCTAGAGGTATCAGATGAAAGCATTTCATCAGTCTTCCAGCTGGAAGAGGGCAGTTCAGATTCCAAGACCACGTAAATGTGACATATTGTAGACAAGCGATGTTTGGAAAAGGTTAACAGAGAGTTGGTGCCACAGCTCAGCTCTTGGGAAAACTGACTTTCTGAATCACCTAAATTATTTCAATATCACCCATTTCCAGAACTACAGATTATGCAATGCCATCTATTGGCTTTTGTGACAGATCAAATGGAAAACGTGGTTTCCTCTGTGGTGGTCTAGCAGAAAGAGATTCACGGTCAATACTGCAGCTCCTTGTGAAGCAGAACACTAACAGGAAGGCCAGCTCTAGTGGGAGACACTTTTCTTCAACGTTTTGAGAAATGAGTCGTGGCATCTGGTTGGCTTGTTGCAGAACAGTCCCAACT
>WEIV01001469.1:3602-13747 GCA_013390005.1 Calyptomena viridis
ATCACTGCATCTCTTGGGGACGCCATCATAATTTAAAATTAGTCACCTCCAGGAAGGTTTGATGTAACATTACTTAGAAAAGAACAGACTTGCTCTTGCTCTCTGTGTTAGGAGGGCATGTCTTCAGCTCACTTTCTGGCCTGCTGTTAATACTTTTGTGATACAACTCTCAGTTACCTGTTTTAAAGTGAGCAAAAATATTTTAGCTTGAGTTATTACATTCCAACCCTGGTATGAACACTCTAAAGTAAAATTATACACTTGGTCTTCCTGGGAGAACCCAGAGTGTTTTTTTGAATGAACTGATACAATCTATCTCCTAGCAGATAAGATGACACTGTGCCTGATGGTGATAATAAAAAACAGTGTTACAGTCATTAGTGGCAGTGTATTATCTTTGGTTAATAGTGCCTCCTGTAGAACATTTTTACTGTATTATGAAAAGCTTTCAGTATATTTGTTTGGACTTTCAGTGATTCATAAAAAACCTAGAAACTTGTAGTATTCATTGGTTAGTTCTTTTGTGCCACAGAGGTGACTTGTCAAACAAAAGTCAAAAACAGTTTACAAAGAGCTACAATGAGAAACAGATTTCATTCCTGTTCCATGCTCAGGTCTTGCCCACTCTCTTTACTATAATCTGGTATCACTGATTCAACTCTTATGTAAAACACAGACAAGTGGTTAGATTTTTTTTTTTTCTGACCCTGAAAGAATATCATTAACATGATCCAGTATTTCTGAGCTATTAAAGATGAAGTGATCAATTGAAATACTTCTGGCAAAAACGCTGTCATCTTCTGTATTTTTTTGGAAATCAGCTTTGATATATCTGAGTTTGAATGTTAACTTTAGAGTTTTCATATCATTTTTTTACAATGCAAGCCCCAGATGTGTTTCCACCATCTGGGTCTTTTGTCACTCCTTAAAATAAAAGGGATGGAGAGGTTATAAACTGGAAAATGCAGTTTTAGATGCAAGCCCAGTTTATGAAAATATGAACATGGTTTTTCAGTGTTCTCTCAACCCTCATTCTTTCTGTATAAGAAAAATGTCAACATCGTGATGAAACAGAATTATTTTTCTTTAGAATTCTCTTAGTAGTACCTTTTTTTTTCTAGTTAGTGGGGTGTTTTTTTATTATTGTCACTTTTAATTCTATCAGTCAAAATGCTTATAAACCCAAGGTCACTGCTGTGGTTCAGCAGGCTTACTTCAGAACTTTCAACTTGTTTAGTGATGAAGAAGCAGGAAACACTTCAGCTATTTTCTGAGTCAGAAACATTTTTCTTGGATCTCTTATGTCACCAGTTGTGCACACTGCTTGCCACTCGATTTCTCCCACTCTACACTATGTAGAACTTTACTTTTAATAGATTTAAGATTGGAGTGCTGTTGTGCTTTCCCCAAAAAGTGTCTTGAATGGAGTGTGAGATGCTTGAAAGAAGGTCTTTCTTGAACATATTACGTACATACGATGGTAGATTCTGTGAATAGTGAATGTATCTTAAGCAATGTGTTTCTTGCAATTCTTTTACAAATGCTTCTTTGGGGCAAAATATTTTAAAACAGTTTTGTTAAGTAATTGATTAGCTCTCACAGTTTCCTGAAAAACCATGATAGAGCTCTAGCTATTGTTTTGCAATAACTAAATATGTGCGATTTAATTAGACCTTTTTATTTACTACTTTTAAAGAACTTCTTTATTCCTAAAGATGTTTTCTTCCAACCAAAATCTCTCAATGGAGTTGAAAGTACCTTCACAGCATGACTTTGGTATAGCTAACTAGCCCAAAGACCAGAGTCCCTGACTGAGATGGTGGGAAATTGAGGTCGTCCCCTTAATCTTCATGACAAGACTTAAACTGCCACCTTGCTGTATATTATTTAAATTCTCTTTGTAGACAAATCCGAAAGAAATATGCTGCCTCAGCTGTGACTGCTTAACATGTGTTAGTGTTATTTTTGTAATTTTTTATGTCATAGGACTTTTAACAAATCCAGAGCCTAATAACTATTTCGAGGTCAAAAAGTATGGGAGACCTTCCTTATGGATGTGTCCTAAAGAGTGAAGAATATCTAAGTAGATCTTTTCGCTTACCTTTCTCTTGCACACTTTATGCTGTTCAACTACTCCTGTATCATCCATACAGGAAAGCTTCTGCTCTTATAGGGAGGCTGTCCTCCTTCTGTGGTAGGGAAACGAGTTGGATTTGCTTTCAATCTTTGCTTTTTACATCATGGGAAATAGCAGAGGCAGACATGGAGCTGAAGATTTTTTCTCTAAGTTGGAGTCCATTTTAATTGATTTGTTGCATTCCCACTGAAGTTGCTTTCCTTATATGTATACTTTCTATTCATGTTACTAGAATTATGTATTCATTCCACCATCCACTTTACTCTCATTGCAGAAGTTTAATGTGTCTTTCCCAGTAAAAAGTGGGGGAAAAAAAACCCCTTTGAGCCTGTCATATAGATTTAAAAGGAAACATTTACTGGCAGGTTTTCTCCTTACTCTTTGGCATAGTCCATATGCAGCTGGCTTCTGCAGATGTTTTCTGAACAGAGCTGGTGACTTTTAAAACCTTGCAAATATCATCAGTGTTACAAGTTTCTACTTTGTTTAGAGCCGCAGCATATGAAATACATCTGTCCTTAGCAAGATCTGGCTGCCTTCCTTACCTTTTTAAATATAATCTTCATCTCATTGTAAAAATTTTTTTTATAGTAGTAGAGTAAGTAAATGTGTATCTGTTATTGATGTTGGAATGCTCTTTCTAATGCAGAAACCATGATCCCAAATAAGCTGTGTGTTCCCTTCACAGATGAAACGTATTTTTCTAATTACCTTTGTACACTTTTATACTGCATGCATTTGCAGTTGAACTTTTCATTAACTATTGTTTTTCAATCTTAGTTTTTCTTTCCCCTCTGTAATCTTCTGTGTTATTCCTTGTTGTCTATGTCCTTCCTTAGCTTTCTCCATTTAATTCCTTTCAGTCGAAGAACACTTCTTCACATGAATGTCTTACATATCTCCTTTCTTCTTTTGCCTCTGAGGGTTCCCATCTTCTGTAAAGCAAGTTTTGCACACCGCATTTGCAAAGTGCTTCACCTTTTGAGATTTTGAAGGAAAGTGTAGTACAGAAACAGAAATGCTACTGATGTATACCCTTTATTCTGTTACATCCACTCATTTGTAAGTGGCTGATTAGGGTATAGGGAACAAAGGTCATACATTTGGTAGCTGGTATCTATGTAGTCAACCTTGTACTATTTCTGGCCATTGTAAAGCAGATAGTAGCAAGTGGAGTTTAGTCCTTGGCTGAAGAACTTTACTTCCTGGAATATGCATTCTAAGTGGGGTTTTGTATCCCCAAGTAGTGTAAAATCAAAAGTTGAAGCATTTGTTTTTCCTTGTTTGTTTGAGTTTTTACGAAGTAATGAGACTCTTGTGAGTGGCCATATTTCCTAGCTTAGAACACTTCTACCACTGGTGGTCAGTTTAAAAAAGAAGTATTTGTGGGAAGCCAGCCTAAAGCCCATTATTTTTCTTACCTTTGGGACACTTGTATTTGACTTAATCCTTACAGGAAAGAAAAGTAATTTCAAACGCTGACTTGAAAGTGTCCTGGGAAAGCCAGGATACCACTGGAAGTGGACAGAGTCCTGGTGGGTTCAGCCTTTGGCTCCAAATGTAGAGAAGCCAGTGCTACCTTCAGAAGTCAATGTTTCCTTCAGACAGATTTGACTTAGAAATTAACAAGAGGGAGAAGATGATGTTGGATTTGTTACTAATTGTATTTGGGTTTTGTCTTGTACTTTTATAATACAGTAGGAAGCAGCTGCATGTACTTTTTAAATATTTTTACAAATAAATCTAATGTTTCATTTTTCTTGGTTAAATATTTTCTTCAGTAAAAATGCATAGTTTTCACAGAAGACAGTATAGAAGGGATAACATGAAACAAGCAAATAAAAGAAGACATAGGTCTGCTTTACATCACTTTATGTTGGGGAACTGACCCTAAGTGAGTGAGGGTACTGTATCTTAAGAGTTTCAATTGTATCAAAGAGATTATGGTGTTCCCAGTGTGTGGAGAACTCTGCCAGGAATAGATTGTTAGATTTCTTGAGCTATTCCATATAGAGTTTGCTTGATTTTGATTTTGTCATTTGTAAAAATGGTATTTTAAATTGCTTTCCTTTCTTCTAGAAACATAGATTTTAAGAGAGTGCTTACAACTAGTCTAGGATTTGATATGACAGATATTTATATTTAATGCAAAGCAAATCACAAAATACACTTAACCTTTATTCAGTTGCATTGTAAATGTATTCTACTTTCTTTCAACTGAAGTGAATTATATTAATAACTTGTTACTGTTAAAATGTCAGGAGTATTTTCTTTCTCTTTGAATTATCATTTCTTTGCTCAGGGTATTGGGTTTTGCTTATCGCTCCTGACATGGAAAGGAAGAAATGCAATCTTAAGTGAAATGTTCAGACTTCTCATGAATAGGTAGGTTATTTCTTTTAGATTAGCTCAAGTAATGGTTACAGAGCTGACATACGGAATGTGGAAAGAGACAGGAACCAGCCAATGCACTGAAAATGAAACGCTTTCTTGTTTAAAGTTGCAGTCTCTCTGGGACTAATAGAGTGATGTGCACAACATGTCAGGCACTGCTGTATGTGGCACTTCTTTTTATTTTCACCAAGCTGATTTTAAGCATGTAACTTTTATTTTGTTGTGACATTATCAAAATAATTTACATTCACTTTACAGAGTTTAAGTATACCTGTTTGGGGAGGAAATCGGAGAAGTGTGGGAAGAAAAAAAGAACAATAAGGAGTTTTGAATTTTATTCCACCCCTTCAGCTGATGAAATATGTTCCCTTTAAAAACATCTGGTTAGTCAGATAGACCTTAAATGGTTCTCCCCTCTCACCACTTTAGAAACAGGTCATTCTGCCTCTTAAGGGACAGCTACATTATGGGAAATATGTTAATCCACTGTCAGTCTGGAAAGGCTGAGGACTGTGTGAGTTTTACGATTGAGAACTTTCCAACATGGCTTACAAAGCAAACAGAAATATGAAGTTAAACCTTTGTAGCATGTTTATTGTTCATAACCAGAAATATATAAGATACTCCTTCGAAGGATTTTACTGGAGCAAGCCAAAACAAATTCAAATTCCTGTCTTCATCGGAAACCTGATTCAAAGATGGAGGAAAGGTTTCACTTTAAATTAGTATCCTTTCTTCCAGCTTCATTAAAAGTAGTACTACTTTATATTTTTTCAGTAAGGAAAATCTGGCTACAAAGCTGACAATGTCCTTTCTGTACAGAAGTGGAAAAAAAATTACTTGGTTCAAGTAAATGTATGCATTTTTACATCATCATTTTCGAATTAATTACTGCTTTTCACCATCACATACTGATGCATTTATAAAACTATTGGTGAAAGATTTTGGTCCAGGGTAACATTATTTCTGTGCATTTTTCTTTAAAGTAAACACTGAGGCTCAATAGTATTAGTAACAAAAATGTTTTCCAGATGGAGTATTCAGTTTAAATGTTTATTGACTGTTATTTTAAATTATTATTATTGTTTTAGATTTCTTAAAGTGAAGAGCAAGGTCCTATACCTGAGTCATGGCAATCCCAGGCACACTTACAGGTTGAGTAGCGAAGTGACTGAGAACAGCCCCACCAAGAAGGACCTGAGGATGATGGCTGATGAAAAATCTACACGAACCAGCAGTGTGCACTTACAATCCAGAAGACCAACAGAATCCTAGACTGCATTGAAAGGAATGTGGCCAGCAAGTCAAAGGAGCTATTTCTCCCCCTGTAATTTGCTCTGATGAGACCCCAGCTGGAGTACTGTGTCCTGTTCTGATGACGAACTGGAAAAGGGAACTCGAAAAAGGAACTTGAAAAGGGAACTGGAGCACCTCACCTATGAAGACAGGCTGAGAAAGTCGGAGCTGTTCAGCCTGGAGAAGAGAAGGTTGTGTGGAGACCTCATAGCAACACTCCAGTGCTGGAAAGGGGCCTACAGGGAAGTTGGAGAGGGACTCTTCATCAGGAACTGTAGTGATAGGACAAGGAGTAATGGGTACAAACTGAAAGAGGGGAAATTTAGGTTGGATATTAAGAAGACATTCTTTACTATGAGGGTGGTGAGACACTGGAACAGCTTACCCGGGGAGGCTCTGGACTCCTCCACCCTGGCAGTGTTCAAGGCCAGGTTGGATACAGCTTTGAGCAGCCAGGTCTACTGGGAGATGTCCCTGCCCATGGCCGGAAGTTTGAAGGTAGGAGATCTTTGAGATCCCTTCCAACCCTTAAAATTCTATGATTTTGATAATGAAAGGAATGTAAAACTAGATCTTAGAGTGGTGTCAGAAATTTTCATAGAAGCTGTCTTATGTAAAAGAAGTCTGCCTATATTTTAACACTACTGGTGTGATTTGTGACTAATTCTGAGAAAATATTGTCTTGTTCAATGCCAATCTTGTTTTTTTTTTTTTTTTTCATTTTTATGATCTCATAACTTCAAAGTGAAAACTGTGAATACCATCGAGAAATGGGGAAAGCAATACTCAAACCTCACAGTGGCCTGTCCACCCAAAAACCTCAAGCGAACAAACAAGTAAGTAAACAAACAAATGAAGGGAAAAAAAATATGTCTTTTATTTTGAAATCACTGTCATATACTGTTCCATGGCAGAGAAGGAGGTTAGAATAAAACTTGAGTTTGCACATTGAAGACTCTGGGTGAAGTTCTGAGGGTAATCTTTGTGAATTTCCAAGTGCGCTTCCTATTTCTTTAACAGAAATCTTACATTATGACATTAATTTATCCTGCAGAAATTTTCTGGGTGTCTGACATTTGTAAACGTTACTGGATTCCTCTAGGATGAAGAACATATTACAGAGAGTTATTGTTTTAAATTATTATCCCTTGTCAATGAGATTTTTTTTTAAGTATAATCAAGATTTCTTTTCCCTGTCCAATCCTAGGGAAGGACTGAACTGAATACGTTTTGGAGGGCTTTGTTCTTAGTGTGACTAGAAGGTATATTAAGAAGTATTTTGCTGGTTCTTAAACTGTATTGCAGAGAACAATTAGTTGTCCTAGAATGTATCTGGAAACGGCAAAAAATTCCGTCATGTTTTCTTGTAACACTAAAGCTACTTATAGTACCTCCCCTACACTTGTGAGCCAACTTGAACTGACAAATTACTCTTGTTCTTTGTGTTTCCATGAGAGCCTCCCAAATAAATGGGCCAAGATTTTATTAAGCACATATTTATACTCTTTATAATGGCTTAATTTAAAGTTAAGAATTGTTAATGAGTTGTGGTTTTTGCCTAAGATCAAGTGTTTCCATGAATATAAAAACAGAAAAAAAATTTTATATCCAATGAAAGGCAGCATTTTTTGATCTTAAAAAGAAAAAGGAAAAAACATTAAAAAGTGTTGCATTCCTAATATAGGTTGTAGTTAAATAAGCTTCTTTCTATTATGTATTCATAAGATTTATACCTTATTTTAATCAAGTTTATTTTTTTTTAATGCCTTGGAAAAAATAATTTGCTCGTGGGGTAGAACTGAGGAAAATTCTTATTCAACCACACAGTAAATATCTTAGTGAGGCAGCTCAAAAACTCACAATTTTGCTTCGTAAAAATTTATGTGTTTTGTAGAAATCAGTTTTGGAATGAATGACTATTTTGACATTTCACATACTACACAGTAAAGAACTAAAGCCCTGAATTTATTTAATACAACCACTTGAGTGGATAGTCTTGTGTTTTATATATGGGGCCAAGAGCCGTAAGAACTTGTACTCTGGTCCCCTTTTTGATGCTGAGTGACCTTAATAATTTTTTGCACTTACATAGCACTTGGCAAACACTATTAAATTAAACTTCAGAGTCCCTGCCAGGTACAGAGGTGTAATTATCTGAATTTTTCAAGTGTGAGAATTGAGGCTCATAGAGATTATGCTCTGCAATAAAACAAGTTCAGAAGTGTGATGGGAACTCAGGTCATTTGGCACTTATTCCTGCTCCTAGTCTGCTGGGGTACTGTTTAAAGCCTCAGCATATGAGGTTAATACTGCTTTCCAGTATATAGCTGTTCATCCTGAACTGTGTGCCAGGGAGATAAGGAAGATACGCACCTGTGGCATCTGTCTTCTGGGGAAGGTACCACTGACACACTCTGAACACTCAGGACATTCTTGTAGACAAAAATGGACAACTCCAACCCAGAAAAAGGCAATTGAATGATATTTTACCTTAACAGACACTGAAATTTTAAGAGAGGTTGCCACAAATACTCTTAAAGAGGATGCAGAGCACAGCACTAGATTGACTCCGCACCAGAGGGACATGAGGCTATGTCAGTTACTTACTGCGTGAGTTTGAGGCAATTACTTGTCCCTTTTGAGCCTCAGATTTCTTCTTGCATGTTCTTAATTTACTTTTAAATCATTCCACGCTGCCAAAACATGAGCCTAGGAAATCTTGGATTTTAGTGTGGTGTTTTGTGGCATTTCATAGCTTTCAGATTAGTCTGAGTCAGTTTCTTATGCAGAAGCTTTTTCTGAACTAAGGCTTTCATTTATTTGCTTGGTGCTACTAGAAGGGCCAAATTGCTGAAATCAGAAGCCTAGATTACGTGTTGTGGATGTGCAACCAATTTTTATTGCCAGCATCTCCATCTGGTGGAGGTGCCTGTGTGGCCAGTTTTCAGGAGGGGCAACATCTGGGCCCTATCTGAGTTTACCAACTCATATACTGTGAAGTTTTCCATTCTTGTGCTTCATTCAAAAGCACTCTGGAACAGTAAGAAAGAATCAACTTTAATTTACCTTTCTAATACACCCTAAGTGCCAGCTATAGGGCAGGTGAAATGGTATCTCTAATTTATACTGAGGTGAGCAGCCTGCTGAAGGGCCCAGAGTACACCATGCTAAAGTTATGTCTTCTCCTTGTAGTGTGTAATGGTTGTCTCTGGATCATGATGTTTTCCTTACTTAAATAACCTTTCACTTTCTATGGATAATTTTTGTGGTAACAAAATGCACCATTTCTTTGTAGGATTCAATAAATCACTTCTATTTCTTCCTGTGTTTCCCCCTTCCACACTTCCTTGTGTTTTGTTTTGTTCTGTTCAGTTTTGTTGCTTTGGGCTTTTTGTTTGTTTGTGTGGGTTTTTGTTTGTTTGTTCTAGGGTTTTTTTGTTTGGTTTGTTTTCCCCCAATTAACAATATTTGTTTTTGAAACAGTGGTTTTATTTGCTATGCATCCCAGCACTTCTTATGTGTCACCTAATCATAATAATTTTGATGTAGTGAATTCTTTATACAAGTTGGTTTCCTTTGTATTTTTCAGAGCCTGCTGTTCTTTCAGTTTTCAAGTAAATTATTATTTTCTCTGTATTATTTTACATGCTGTCATTGCTTTGTTATCTATAAAATAAAGGTAGGCTTGGTTTACTCCTTTCATCTCTGCCAGAACCTCAGTGAACAAACCGCCATTTCTCTCATTACCATAGCTTTGTTCTGCTTTGTTTTAATGATAATTGCCCTTGTCATCTTCTTGTAAGTTAGCTGTGAAAACTTGCAGCTAAAAACAGAGAGAAAGTAATTGGTAGTGTTGGAGAGAGATTAATTAGCCAGAATATTTTGCAAAATGAGTTAATAAAGAAATGTTTGTATTTCACATCATTAAATAACTGAATCAGAATTGATTAATTAAACAGCAGCACACATGGAGGAAAAGCTAAGCTGCTTTGCTGCAACATATACAGTAAGAGTATGGCTGAGATGGCTTGCACTGTTTACTCTTGGTATAATTTTTGTCAAATGAAGACAAATTAAAATTTGCAAGTGTCTTTAAACTTTTTTTTTTTTGCACTCTGGTGTTCTTTGTCGTACTCTCTTACAGCCTATTTTCCGTGATGCTCTTATATTTACCAANTATATAACAGAACAAGTGATGGAGGTGCTCCAACACAGTGGAATCAGTCCTGGAAAATGCCTGAGACAGCGCATGAGAGAGCTCCAGAGGTAGTGGATGTATGCTGCTCTGATTCTGTATCTCTAATTAACATTGTGATGG
>WEIV01001473.1:0-31863 GCA_013390005.1 Calyptomena viridis
TAACATGCTTTAAAAAGTTTCCTCCATGCATTTTATATGACATTTAAATAGTGTTAAAATGTATCTGTGTGGGTTTTATGCTAATCCTTTATTAAAAATAGTTGCATTAAAAAAAAATTATTTTCTCTGCCTATTTTTACTTGGTCTTTTGCAGTTAGAGTTGAAGTCTAACTGGGCCAGATGTGAGCTGATTTCGAGCCAAAAGCAATGTAGCCATTCTGGTGCATTTGTAGTGTGTTGTATGTGTAGTCAGTCCAGTGTTGTCAGAATGCCTCATGCTAGGTGGTAGATTATGCAGAATATATTCAGTGTTTTCAAGATCTATTGCCAAAGGCTGATCACTCTACAGTGCACTTGCAGTATGTTTGATGTTGTCATCAAAATATTAAATGTACTGATCATCTCTGTGCCCTCTGGCCACAAAGGATTCTGGGATTCACAACCTGCCACTGTTTTTCACAGAAATGCTAAGAATCAGCAGGAGGCTCAGATTTAGTTTAAAATGTTGTTAATATTTTCAATAAGGGTGTAGAACGTGGCATCTTCTAATTTTATAGTTGCCAAGAACTTTCAGTAGCATAATCTTGCTTCCATTTCCTTATAACTCTGTCAAACTTTAATTGATACTTCTAGTTAAGATTATCTAATTATTTGTGAGAATTACTTTAGGGAAAACATGTTTTTTCTGACAGATTTAGAAACCAGAAAAGCTTTTCTTATTGAAAAGTTATGGAGGCCTTCATGCCTTAGTGTGGTAGATACTTTAGCAGTTGTATAATTTCTATTGTGTAAATACTGTGTTCCTTTAAAAAAAACCAAACAAAAACCTCCAAAATGTGACCCGAAAGAGCTTGTAATGTGCTGATGTAAACAATTGAAGAGAAATACAGTAGAATAATACATTATTGCCTTCAGGATAAGTTGTTGGTCAGTGTATTTATTACCGTGGCATTTTTCAGCATCTTGTCTGTCCTGGCAGAGAAAAGTTTGTTATTCAGGAAAGATTGGAAGGAAGATAATGCAGTAACAAGGAATGGTCATTCATTTAATGAGGAGCTATCCCCCTAGAATTTGCAAAAAATCATGTTTACATAAAGATGTTCATCAGGAGTCAAACTCTCTATGTTCTGGCTTGTGTTCCTGAAAGTACTATTTTCTCCTCTGTGGGGATTATTATAAGCTTGAATAGCTTTAAATAGATTCCTTGGATGTTTCAAAATGTTGTTCATATCATGGCTATCTGTTCCAAAATATAAAGCCTATTAATGCTGTAATATGAAATAAAATGCATATTTTTTGGAAATCCAGGCAGCTGTTGGTTTAGGATTCTGTCCTCTCTGTTAATGTTTTCAGAGGTACATAGTCATTGTCCAGAAGATAAATTGCCAGATGTATTGATGCTGTTGCCAAAATGTCTCATAGCATGAACAGATTACTTTTTTGTCTCCATCAAACCTAGCCTAGTAATGTTCCTTTTTTATAAAGTCTCTTTGACTGTGCATAGGTTGTTGTAGCTTACAGTGTTGGAAATAAGATTATAAAATGCATGTGAATGCTTATTTTGCATGCCTGACTAAGACTCCTACAGACAATAAGACTCCACTAATCTCTCAGCCTTGGCAGCTTAAAGAACCTGAAAAGTCTGTTTAACAAAGGTTGTATTTTTTTTTCTTCAGCACAAGGAAACCCCCGATTTTTGATCACATTTGCTCTATATGATTCAGTCTTCTCATTCCTTTTTATTTTCCTACTCAAATATTTGCATTTTTGCTGTTTAAATCCTTGAATGACAGCTAGTCTGTTTCATTTTCTATTGTTATGAAAAAGTTAGCTTTTATTTTTGTTTGAAATAAAAGTTGAGTAGAAAAGAGCCAAAACAGAGATGTATACAATTAAAAATATTACTTGATCTTCAGCCTTAGGCTATAGTTTCAGCTGTGCTTTGGAAGTACATTGCAAGTGAAAAGAGCATTCTTTGGCCATCTCTTCCCCCTGCCCATCCTCCCTCACTCTTTTTTTTTCCCCCTGTGCTTTCCTCAGGCCACCTGATTTCTTGCTGGAAGAGTGTTCCTTGTATGAAGCAGGCTAGGGGACTAATCTGGGGTAAAACTGAGTGTCTTTTTGGAAACTCGACAGGATGACATTGATATAAGTTGAATCTTCTCAGATATTGACATTATAGAAGTACAATTCTGCAGTGTCCCAAGCAGGCATTTGGAGAAAAGGCATTGGAGGAATATCAGAAAAACTAGAAGAGCCCAAGCTCTTCTCTCATCACTGAGCTGCTTTTTCTTGTGCCTGTGTCCTGGTTTGGGACAAATATGTTCAGAGANAGATATGGGATACGTCATAAAGTTTATGTAGGTTGTGGCGTAAGAAATGGCCCTACAAAAACTTCATGTGATACTGGGTGTACTGGGATGTCTTCTCTTCTCCTCCAAGGGCATGAGGTACCTTAACTGAGGAAGGGGAGAAGAGACAATTGGAACATTCTCTAATCTTCATGCTTTTTAATAGAATGTTTGTCTGACTTCTGGCTTCTTGACAAGAGCTCGTGAATCTGATGTTTGCATTATTTTTTTAATTTGTTTATTTTATACAAGTGTTATATTCTTTCCATGCTTACTCAGTGGAACAGCAGCAGAGGGAAGTTGGATAGCATTGCTAGCTTGTTAATTTTGTTTATAAATTGAATTTTGTTAAGTTTGCGTTATTTGAAATGGAGTGTAAAACATGAGGTTCAGTAATGCCACAGCCATTAGTTCAAATCTTTACTGGGGAGATTAAGTTGGTTTTGTGTGTATTTAGTCTTGAATATAAAACCCGTTCAAATTAAACGGTGTATTTTTTTTTTAATTGATCTTATTTTCAGGAAAAGGAAAATTCATATCTTTAATTTGGTTTGAAAATGAAAGTTTGGTTTTATGTGTCTTCTTAACCACAGGGATGCTGGGGTTTTTTTCAGCTTGTTTTGGTTTTTTTTCCCCTCCTTGTAAATATTTGTTCAGCTACAAGAACTTGTTGTGTTTCTTTGGTAGTAGATATTTTGCTCTTGCATTTACTGCTGCTTTTTTTTAAACCTGGACTAGAAATATTTTCAGAACATTATGAGAATATTATTTATCACAGTCAACCTTGCATGTTATGCTGCAATCAGCTACTTGAAGCTTTCCATAGCTTTTATAAAAGTACAATGGGCAATTTTTACTATGAGACAGGTATGGTGACCAGTCACCTACCAAGTACAGTATAGAGCATCTTTAATGAGTCCAAAGGTAATTTATCAGAATGCAGCAATGGTTTCTTTTATAACCTGTTAAGTAGTCTCCTCCTGCATAGTTTGGCCTTCTACAGGAGGAAGTGTTAGCCTTTCTGTGCCACTGAAGAATAGAAGTTGTAACAGAACTGGAACCTCTCAGCATGAAGTTTGTACACTACCTTGCTGCATTTCTGTTTATGGGTTAAATGAGTCATGTCATACGTGCCCCCAAATACTTCTTAAAATGTCCAGCAGCGCTGGATACACCAACCCATACCTTGTGTGGTTTCAAGGCATGAACTGGAACCAGCAAAGGCTGGGTTCACAACATAATGCAACAGGATTTTTAATCTCATATGTGGTTAAAGCTGAGAAACTCCCTAGACATAGTGGAAGTTTGCACATTTGGAAGAAATAGGACAGATGCAGGGAAGAAGAATCCATTTTCTTTAAATAATAATAAAGCTTACAGCGAGTGGTGCAGTTCGCTGAGTTTTCAGCAAATACTTTATGCTGCCTGTATTTATACTTTCCACTAAGCATCCTGTGGGAGAAGACACTAGGCCACACTGACTATTGGTCTTGCTCTTGGCTATTCTTAAGCTGTATTTCAACAAGTAACTAATTTCCCCCAGTTTACTTCAGACAAAATGTGCCACAGCCTTTACTATTCCTCTCTATCACCATTTGTAATGAGGACTTGCCTTCCGTGTCCAGGTGACTCAAGGCCGTGTCATCTCCATATCTAGAGCTAATAGAAGATACAAACTTGGAAGATTAATTTAATAGGAAAATAAAAGCTCTTTAATCTGAGATAACTTTCTTTCGAAGACCTTTAGAAGTGTTGTGTGATTAAATGAAAAAGATGGAGTTTACAGAAGCAAGAGACTTCAACAGCAAGTAATTCAACTCACACCATATCTCAAGTGTAAACAAGTGTAAGTTATAAAAAGAAATTGTGTAATCTTTCATGGTGTATTTAGTGAAGTCATAGTGAGAGCAAAACTGGGTTGTGACGGGCCCAGTTGTGACAGGGAAAAAATGTTGAAAGAATACTGAATATATCTTAAAAAAATAAATCTGCATGCTTGATCCCAGAGATTTGATGTATCTCTCCCATGGTTAACTGTTGTCTCTTTTTTTTTTTTTACCTTCCCTGTAGTATTTCCTACCATGTTAAGATGAAAGTCAGTATGTGTTAAAATATTTTGACACCAATGTTGAACATAATGCTACAGTGATTGTGATTGCTCCCAAAATAACAGGTCAGGACTAGGTAGGAGAAAATGCTACTTGCATGCTGCCCTGGCATGATTGATAGCATTTAATGAAAAGTGAGGCTGGTTGGTCAACACTTCTTTTAAACAAAATATATTCTCTAGCTTCAGCAGCCTTCTGAGGGAAGAGAGTTATATTGTGTGGACGCTTTAGTGGCTCTTTTCATTAGGCAAGGCATGGCTGCAATTTTTCTTGTCTTAAAACCCTCTCACATGAGCAAGTGTCTGATGTTCAAGAATTTGATCTTATTAGTAGGTGCTACAGAAACGATGATTTAGGTGCAATTTGCACTGGTACATTTTAGGGAGCTCTTTGGATTCTCTAGTCTAAATCAGAAGAAAATAGGTCTTAAAATGCACTTTTGAAGAGTTTTGTTTGGTTTGATACTTCAGATATTAGAGAGATGGTTTTTATACACAGTTTGGTTGTGTGTGGAAATAGATTAGGAGCAATCATGATGAATGACACAGATTTTTTTCTCCTGCAATATCACCCCATGAAAATAAAAGCTGTGATTTGTACAGATATGTGGGACTCCTGATGTGCACACCAGGGTGTCTTGATAGCTTAAATATGTGCCTTTTTAATGCTGTGTATATTGTGCAAGAGTACTGAAATCTGAAATTCAAATATTGCATGTAAGCAAGGTGTAAGAGCTGTCAGTGAAGGTTTGGAATACTCCAGAACTTTGGGGAAGATACCTGTGAGGACCAGTCATTTCTGCTATAATTTAAGGTAACTATATTTGTGAGCTGTTCATGGTTTGTTTTCATAGATGGGCCCAATGCCCCAAAGAAAAAAGAAAAAAAGTAAGGCTCTTGTTCCTAGTTTATTAGTAAACCAGGTCAGATACCCTTGATTAGCTCTCAGCTGGAGCAGAATTTAAATCTTGACAGATTGAACCTAAACAGCAGGCTTTTTTCAGATCAGCCACAAGATAGGGAGAGAAAAATAAAAGCTATTTCCAGTTCACAAGCAGTACAACAGTGCTGAATAAATCTGCAACTGTTAATGAATAGCTATTTCAAATATTTACAGGAGACAAAAGAAAAGAAGATTGGCATCCAAGGCAGCTGTGCCCGGGGAGAGCTATTAAAAATAAACGTGATAAAATGATGTTCAAGTGCTTGTAGAGCTGTCAAATATCAGAGGTGCTCAAAAGTGGCAAGTGTTTATGGTCATGCTGCTGGGCTTTCTGGACAGGGATATTTTTTCTCAAATTTTTCACAAAACTAATTTAGCAGATGAAAAAGGGGAGAGGAGATCTAATGTAAAATATTCAAGAACTGTGAAATTTTTGCTACATTAAAGTACACAAGTACTTATTTGCTTGGTAGGTTAGAAATCAAATTCTTTTATACATTCAGTTGTTTCCACACAACTAATTTCTTTAGTCTTGATTCCTATTAAAAAAAAACGTTATGAGAGTTTATGCTTGTAACAAAACCCATTACTTATTTTTATGACTCTTTCAATCTTCTGTATTAGTGGGTGATAGTGATGAAGATCTATTAGATCTATAGATCTATTAGATCTATTAGTGTTGCATTGATTTTGTACACAACCTGAAAAATTATATATACATAGTCAACTATGAACTTCGTGTGTTTCTGTACACATGTGGGTTTTTTTCTAGTTGTCTAGAAAGTATTTTTATATCAATTTTTAGTTCCTAGTTTAATGTGTGTCAGTTGACTGGAAACTTTTTAGGGAGAGACACTTTATTTTTTTACTTCACTGTGAAACTAGTTTATGGGAAGCTGTCATGCTGGTGACAAAAAATTGATACTTCATATGCTGAAGATATACCAAGTGCAAAGGACATGAAAAACATACCATTACTTATAGGATGCTCTAGTAGAAATCATGGGGGTTTTGTGTATGGATATTGCTTTCTTTCCTTGTGGAATTTATTTTTCCTCTTTCAAAAGGGAATTAGAAACAATGGTACTAAAATAGTAATCCAGTTTGTTTTAGAAATAAATTCAGGCCCTATGTTTGAGGGGTAAGCAAATATGGAGTACATGTAACAAATGTCTTTTCACTGAAACATTGGAATCCTTGTGTTACAGTAGTGTGGCTTGAACTGAAATTGACTGTGAAATGGGTATGAGCTCATCTGTCTGGATCTGTCCTGGAGAACAGGCTAAGTAGTGTCAGTTTTCTATCTGGTGTCTTGAGCTTTTGAAGCAATTCTCAAATTAAGTGTCTGCTGATGTCACAATGAAGAGGAAAAATAAATTTGAAAGCATCGCTTTCCTTAACCTGAACACATCCTTATTGTTATGAAAATGGCTTAATTGTTTCCTCGGAAAGGAAGTTCTAAAAATTCTGTCAAATCCACTTCTTACCAAATAGTGGTAAGAAGCACATTGGTCATGGAAAAAATGGGACCTCCCCAGGCCTGAGAATTTGCCTCTTTTGTCCAGTTTTATCTTTCTATGTGGTAGCAAATGTTAATTTTTCAATATATCAGAGCGTAACAGCAGAGTTTCCTGAAATGATTGAACCTTGTATTGGTTTTCTTCATATGGAGGCATTGTGCATCACTGGGCATTGATTTGAAAGTTAACAAAATGTTAGATATTGAATTGACTGTAGCTGTCACAGCCCAACATGCTTTCAATCATCCTGAGATAAGCGTCCCTGTTGCCTGATTTCCTAAATGGATCTCATGCTAGTTAAATTACTTTTATTGTTTCAGGATTATAATGCTGTGCTGCATGAGGTGCAACACCCGAGTCACCTTAGAAAATGAATGTATATTGTTGTGCATATCTCAGGTGAAATGTTGAGGTTGTGGCGTGTAAATCAGACCTCAGAAATTTGTGAGACCTCTTTTGTAAATTTTAAAGGTGACAATTTTGAGTTGTCTGTGTCTCAGTTGAATAGTCCATGTGGTTGGAGTAGGCACTTCTCCTCTACCTAAGTAACACCACCCAAGTAGAAGCAAGAAAGGGCATTTGGTTTGGACTTGGCTCCTCTGGGAGTGGAACAAGATGTTCTTTTTTAAGCAGATTTTTCGAAGGCTTGCTTTGCAGTTAGTTCACCAGAATCTACACTGCTTAACCTTCAGTATACGGTAAAAAGCTCACAAATTTCCAAATTATTTAAGTAAAGGAGTAAGTAATAGTTAAGGAAATGAGACTGTTTGGAGGGCATGATAGATATGTGTATATGAAAATAAAATTTGCTCTAGATAAACCATATAATTTTTAATCTGTATGAATACTCTGCAGAGCAGAAAAATCTGGTTTCTCCAGTTGCTTTCTCCCCTTGCAAACTCCTTTCTGGTTGCACAGTAGGAATCCTACTCTTTACAGAGTAGAGCTTTTCATTGGGTTTGGATAAACTGTAAGTTAACATACTTTTTGAACAAGATTTGAACATTAGTAATAACACTTTCTCAAAAAAATAATTTTTAACCCGCAGAGTTAAAAATTCTTCCAGTGAGAAATCTCACTTGGAAGACAGCTATGAATACTTGTAGCACTCACTTAACAGAGATCTATCTAAGGCAAGTAGTATGTAATACTCTTCAAATAGTAAAGCTTATCTTTATGCTTTATACCTTTATATATTCAAACTAAAATTTGTGTGGGCTTCATTAGTCACACAAACTAATGTTATATTAGTGTGTGATTCTTCTTCAGATATGCTGGGTACTGTTATTTAAACACAGAGGTGACATGAACAGAATTTTGTGTAGAACAATTTTATTATAGCAGATCTTAGTAAGTAGATGTCCTGGTTGGAGGATATGAAAGAGGAAGGGTTAATGAAGAGTTCAGGGAAGTTCTGTTTCATTACCAGTAGAGAAGACATTCTTGCTTAGAAACTCAGGGTTTGTCAAAGATCTTCTGGTTAATCTGTGAAGGTGTATTTCATGTTCACTGGAAATACATGTACTTGCAGACTACTTCAGTTAATTACCTAAAATAAATACATTTTCTGCTAAAGCTTGTAAATGTCAAGTGCATTCAACCGCAACTGCAATAGCAGACTTACCTTTTCCTCCTCCTTTAGTGCTTTCCAGTTTCTGCAAGTAGAGTGGATTTTTCTGCCTTCCATACCAGGAGACCATTCTTGGGTGTAGAAAGGAGAGATTCAAATGGCGTGGCTGGACAAAATTCACTCACAGCATTGTAAGAGTGGGTTCTTTGGGCCTCCTGCAGCCTCCCACTGCCACAGCCCACACTGCAGGCAGCATATGGCATCTAGCAGAGTGCATCACATCTGTGGCAGGCAGACTTGCATCAAGCTGAGCTGCCTTCAGTCAAATTACCCAGAGCACTTTTGTAAAGGTAATTATTGTCGTCCTGCACCAGGTTTTCTGCTGTGGAAGAAGACTCTCTATTATTTTTACCATTCCCCAGGAGTGTTTCTTTTTTCTTGTTTGTAAATACAGTAGTACCTGCATCTGCTCATATTTTTTCCAGGCTGCAGCAGTGAGAATAATAGTATTGCAGAAAACCCTTATTATCCTGAGCAGAAGCAGAGAAGATAATTAAACTAATATTAATTTCTCTGTTGCTGTTCTTTCAAAAATCTGTGAGGAGTGGTAGCTGGATGGCCCTGAAAATGCAGAGAGATGAAACCTGAGCTACTCAACTTCCGAGGTGGAAAGTTGTTTGCAAACATAAGCATATAAATTTTCTTTGAGATTTAATCAACCAGATATCAGTGTTCGCTTATCTATGACAGTTTGAATAAGGAGTAAGCAAGTGGATTTTTTTTTAATGCTTTATTAGAGCACAATATGAGTTTTTTTCTGAAGAAGTATAAATAAAAGCTAATTTGTATCTTAAGTACAGTGTTTGGTCCTTTAAATATTCAAAAGGTGTCTTAAAACAAATATCATTTTTACATTTCTGGTCTTCTGTGTCAAAATACCTCTTCACAACAAATAATAAAATGAAAGTTCTATAAGGATTTTAAATTCACTTTCATGCTTGGCTATTATAAACTGCAATATCCTTCACTGTAACTTAATTTTTAAAGTACCTGAGTATTACATTAAAATTTCTGTGACATGGATAATTTTACGGATTACAGGAATTTTGTTTAGATATAATGAAGTGAGAGCTGTGACACTTACTTTCTTGCCCATCCCCATCTCCACTGCAACTCTTGCTTTAGAAAGATTTGTGCTCCATTGTTGCATGTGTTTTAAGGCATTTTTAAAAAATATTTAATTATTGTAATTTGCGTATTGGGCTTGCATAGTCTCCTTAAGCTAATTGTTTCATTTCTCCAGCTGTTCCTAAATAGCCATTGTGCTGATCAAGCAGTTACTTCAGTATGTCCTTGATAAAATTAATGAAAGCATCTGTAGAAGCAGCGACAGCAGCTGCAGTGCCTTATGGAAGCCAACTTCTGCTTAACATTCTGATAAAATAAATAGTTTTGTACTTGTGCTGGAAGATAATGCTGGCTGGCTTACTTGCAGCATAAAAAGAGTTGCACCTGCCACAGCTAGACCAAGCACTGAGGCTTGCTGATTACATGTTCTTGTTAGTGTCATTGTTAGTGGTAAAATGGGAGTGATGTCATCCTTATCAAACCCTACTGGCACCCTACAGAGTGACAAATAATTTGCCCACTGCTGTTTATCAGCATGGGCCTTGTTTTAGAAGTGACGAGAGTGCTGAATTTTCACAGTTGAATGCTGTACAACTGCAGAGGTGTATGAAAATGAAATGAATTGATACTTGTAATCAGTGTGCATAGTGATGGTTAAGGTGTAATGAAACATAAGTGCACATTTAGGGTAATTATGTGTCTACCAGGTGGGGCCCCGGGGCTTTGCCTGTATAGAAACTGCCTGAGGTGGCAGATATGCAGGAAGAAGTACTGCAGCACCATCTGCTTTTTCCTCATTTCCTCATTAATTCTACTGTCCCCTAAGCCTGGACTGCACAGACTTGGAACAGCCCTTGGTCTGTTCAGTATCTCCTCTTCCAGTTGGTTGTAGCCCCAAACACTGGAGTGGGTGTGCTCTTGTGACTAGAATGTATTAATGCACCATTCTAGAGCTTGCTGAGACATATGAGACATAACCTTCTCTCAAAATGGCTTGTAGGAAAATCTGCTCTTGTTATATTTTAAGGCAATAATTGGTATTTGAACGTTTTGTGCATGTATGTATACTGGTATGTGTATGTCTGCAATGATATGTGTGTGTCTGCAATGATATGTGTGTGTCTTAAATGGGTGATGAAAAATACTAAGAATTCCTCCAGACAGCATCTGTATTTCTGTTTACTTGGGTCAAAATCTTGTAAGCCTTACATTACTTGCATTTCTTCAAGTAGGTAATGGGAACACATGGTTGGTAGTTGAAAACACTACAAGTGTCTTTTGCTCTTTGGAATCACTGTGCAAACTAAATATGACAACTGTCATTTATTTGTGGTAATCACTATGGGAAATGGGGATGTATATTTTTCCAATTATAAAAAGGAATAGGAGCTTGGTGCCTCCAAGGACACTATTCACACAAGAACACCAAATGTTTCAAATGTGCTAGATATGTCATACGTGCAGTTTGGTTGCAGTCTCATGCAAAGTAGATTTAATATATCTTAGATTCATTTGTACTTGGCAGCTGATCTGTGTATGTGCATTTACATGTCTGAGAGTGTTCATTATTTTCAGAGCATTTACTGGACTGAAGGCCATAGTCGACTGTATTATTATAAAATGTTTTGTACTTTATATAACTTTTCTGTTTTAATACATATTTTATACATCTTTGACATTTTTGATTAATCTCATTTTTCCTTGCTGGGTATAGGTCATTATATAATTTTGCAGTGTTTGTTCCCTAATAAAAAAAAGAACATTGCTGAATCTGTCTCCTAAAAAAATTTTAATACTGTGCATCAGGGTCAGGCTCATACGTGATGTAACTACAGGGAGGTCAGTGGTGTAATATCTTGGCTTGGATAAGTTTCACCCAGAAGTTTTAACTGGAGCCTGCCCTGTTATAGTATTTAAGGAAAAAAACAATGTGTCTAGGTATAAAAATAATTCTAAACAATTCTAAATGCCTGAGGTGGCTCCTGGTATCTATTTAGCTTAAGTTACCAAAGAGATCCAGATTTTGGAAGTTAATGCTGATTTATGAGGTAAGGACAAAAAACCATCACATCTTAAACTGATTACTTTGAGGGAAATGATGGAAATTTTAATTCACATGTGTGTGCAAGTAGGATGATAATCTATGCTGCACGTACAGAGAATGTAGAAGTTTAATCACTGTAAACTTTGAATGAAAAAAATATGGATGGCAAAGACATTTGAATTTATCAGCTTGACAAAAGCCAGTCAGTTCTAAACATTATTAAACCCTTTATGTCACTTCTGGGAACCCTTGCAGAGTGAAAGCATGAGTGATCCATTTTTTAGAATTGATTTGGTGGCAGTCCTTTATCAGAGGAATGCATCAACATCTCATGGCCTGGTGGATAAATTACCTCTGCAGCCAGTGACCTGAGAGGCTGTACAGCTCCTGGATGTGCTGCTCTTAGTATACTTGAAATAGTTTTTTTGATTAGAGTGCTGGAGTATTGTGTTTATCCCATTGATCTTACTAAGGTGGAACATTTTGTAACTCTCAAGGGAAGCAATGAAGGTTCAGGGGTTTTTTGTCCTACCACCACATATATTAATTTTTCTCTCCATCAGGGGTGTGGGGTCCGAGATGATTCTTTTGATTGTGTTTCTTTCTCTAACACCAACCAAAAAGTAGATACCATGTTTATATGAATTAGACTTTTAAATGGGCATTGAAGCTGGTGATACTTTTATGTACAGCTGTGTATCTCATATGCTGGTAAAAATCTGGAGTCCATGTACCCACTCAGTTTATCTATGTTGTTATGCTGTTGATGGTTATAACTTCAGGGCCTGAGAATGATGGTGGCATTTTAACTGTCTCCTAAGCTACCCCTACAATTTAATTTTAATGTCTGATGTGGACTTGGTGTTCAGTGAGCTTTTCCTCCTTTCTGTCTGTTCCACACCCAGTGAGAAAGGCATGTTCTGCTTAGGAACTTCAGCTGAGAAATAGTGTGATTTGGGAGTGGAGGGTAAGATTCAATCAGCAATTGAAATATAAAAGATTTTACTTTGGATTGTTTGGGTTTGGGTTTTCTTTGGTAGAAAGCTTTACTAGTGAAGTGCATACTACTAGACAAGAAATATCTTAAATGTTTCTGTCCTAAAATCATGGGAAGTTCAGTTTTGGACAGAGGGGTGGAAAAGAGCAGCACGTTTCTTAAAAAGATCTTAGCTCACAAGATTTTAGTATATGTGTTGTTTGTCTTTTAAATGCAGTTTCTGCCTCTACCTCAATTCCCTCTGTCACACTTGCCTAGATAGACAAAACCTCTCCTGAGAAAAGAGCTTATTTTTTTTTCCTTGCAGGCATAAGCCCCTGGTACTGTTTCTGTTGGCCTTCTCTTGGCTCGTGATATGAGATGGCAACTGTCAATAGCAAATGGCATTTCCAAGTTAAACAGAAGCAGCAGCTCTCAAACTTCAGGGATCTCTCTTCTCCCTCTTTGTCCTCCAAAGTATATATGCTACATTTTTAAAGATTAAGATGAATCCTTTAATTCTATAATAGCTGATGAAAGAGCCAATAAAAACAAACAAACAAACTAAAACAAAGGCATAACTTCAAAAGATAGTGGATTCTAAGCAAACTTCTAGTTTGAACTGTAGTGGCTTTCACTGGTATCGTTTGCATTCTTAGGACAAAAACCAGCTGTTATGTTGAAAACTTTCAACGTAAGAAATTTAACTTGTGCAGCAAGAGAAAGGGGATTTGTTTTTCCCAAGAGTCTGTAGGTCATCAGAAGTGAAATAGCCAATACTGTGCAACTTCTCTGTATAAGCAATGGCTCAATTGCTATAAATACTTGATGGTATTAGTGGAAAACTTCTGATAAATTTATTTATATTCGTTTGACAATATATTTATTTTTTTCTGTCTTCAGGAGAATAATTATATGAATAGTACAGATAAAGCTCATGAAATGATCTGACAATAAGAAGTGAAACCATTGTTGTCCACTAAAGCAGAGAAAGAAGAACTGCAAAGGTAGTTAAATGTGGAACATAGGATTCTCTTTAGTTTAGATGAACTGTTGTGGTGTGCTGTGCTTTCAGTGGGCTCTTAGGAGGCTGCTCTTCAGCTCTGCAGTGGAAGTGAGTGAGGTTATGATGCCACTGCCAAGTTGGTGGGAGGCAAAGTGTGTTTGGGAACAGGGAAGGGAATGGACAATGCTATGTGTGTCATGAAGGCAGGATATGTTGGATTCCTCGAGCCCTCAAGCAGCACATAAACTTGTACTCAGTGTTTTTATTTTGGAATTCTCTACTGTGATGTTTGATATTTTGGCAGGAAAGGAGGGTAGGTCTTTGTCTGGTTGGTTTTCTGGATCTTGGCAATATGAAAAGTGCTTAGTTCACAATAAAACACACAATAAACTCTTTTAATTATGAATTACTGTGTTTATGTTGAATTGCATTTGCTGAATATATTTCTGTAATGGAATAAGCGAAAACTCTGTGGCTGAATAGATACAAGATTTGATTCTGTCTTCTCCTTATGCATTTTGGAATAAGCACTTTCAAATTCTTGTGTTGGTTTTCTCTTTTCTTTGTAACTTTAAGTTGACACCTGTCATGATGTCAAAGCTGACTCCTGTACTTGAGTTCAACAGTTCATTTTTAAAAATTATAGTAGCAATTAATTTTAATAATAAGTTTTAATTCACAACTCTCAAATTATAACAGTTAAAGGTGTGTGGGAGTCCTAGCATGCCAGAATTGCTTGTGTGTTAGACTAAGTTAATTTATTAATTATGAACATGTTCCATATGAATATAATGTAATTAGTTGAGATGGATTAGCTAATATATGAAGTATGGAGAATGAGATATTTTAAACCAGAAGAGGGCAGCAATGTTGTAAAAAAAATTATTTTGGCTCAATTATTTTCCTTCTTTTTTGCCAGTAAGTCACATGTATGTTCTCTGCTAATTTCTTGGACAGACTTTAAGATTAAAGTAGCCTGAAAAAAAAGTCTGCTAATGCCATTGCAGTGGCTATTATTTCAGTTTTATTTCTTTGAACAGCTTCATCTTGCCAGTAGGTATTAACTTGAACAGTACATGTGGAGGACCTGCTGACTTCTTTTCTCTAACAGATATTTTAAATATGAAAATTTATTCCATGACGTTGTGGAGATTTCTGGTTTTACTGTGTCCGTCCTTAGATGTTTCAGAATAATATCTATTATTTTCTACTTGTCATAATCATGTTCATTTTAGCAAGTTAAATATCAAGCTGTGCACTCTCTGATTTACATGCTGTAAGCAGTAAGCTGTGCTGGCCAGATATATTATGTTGTGCTTGAACAACTTTATTGTAATCAGAATATGACTGTAGAAACAGTAGTGTATTGCACATAAATGTACCAGAGTACATAAAACAGTACTAAATATGTGGTAGAGTGGGGACCATGTTAAATATGAGGTAGTTGCTAGATTTGCAGGACTAAAGTTTAGTTGATTCTTTCTGATGAATATGTTGGAGGGAAAAATTATTGTCCTCTTTTTGGGGTATGATCTAAGAGATAGAGTAAGGGAAGAGGAATAGTTTCAATTCATTTACATACAGGGAAAGTAGGTCTGTTGAGGAAGGTGATGTCCTACAAATTCTTATTATAGAACAGACCTACTCCTCAGCACTCAGAAGTGCTGATACACTTTTGTAAGTGAGGGGGAAGAGGAGATAGACAAACAAGTCTTCATTGCTTATTTTGGTGCTGAGAGAACATCTCAAGTATAACTGCAGCTATTTTTGTGGCATTAGCAGTGTGTGGGTTCTGAGTTGTAGAAATGCACATCTTGTGTACAGTTACATTTGTAGAAATGTAAGGTTTGAACCTTTTTTTTTTTTCCCAGTACTGATTCAGTTGGGAAAGAAATAAGAACACTTCAAGGATCCACACTGTTCTGTAGTCTGAGAGAATAAACTCAAATGTTCACATGCTACAAAAGACCTGGAATACACAGAGGGTGTTGCTTCATTGTCTGGGGGAAAATTAGCATTTCATTTGTATTAGTTGCTTCTGGTCTGGTTTTAGAAGCTGAATCACTGTCTGAACACACTAGAGGGTTTCTCCTAATATGTTAATTTTAAACTAGTTTGTGTGGTGATTAGTATCCTTAATAGTTTCCTGCATGTGGTGCACAAGGCATGCTACCATGCCATCATTAAATAGCACTGTACATCCAGGTTGCTGTTAGTTATGCCCACTGAAAAAAGCAGTACAAACTTACCCTTCCATTGTTTCAGTGTGTATAATTATCTACAATGCTTCCTGGCTAGATGTGTCTTAGTCCTTGTCAGTCTTGACTAAGACATGACTAAGGGGAAAATTAGAAATCAAGGGATCTTTGAAGATGTCACATTGATAAAAGGCATTGTTTAAGAATACCTGAGCCATGTTACTTGTCACAGTCATTCCTGTGGTTCTGCTTTCAGCTTTCTGATGCAGACAAGGCTGTAGAAGGCAGAAATATGTGCTAGAAAGGCACAAAAGCTCCTCCCAGTGGGCAGTTCCCCCCCTTTCCCTCAGGTACACACTAAAGATGAAATCATTTAATATTAACCATAATGTATGCACAGTAAGAGGAGCTGGGCATTAATGCAAGGAACTATTGAGTGGCTGAAATCTCATATATTACTACATTCCAAAGGCATGAATTCTTTTAAAAGGACATATCTGTAAGGGTGTCTTGCAGCTTTTAATTAAATCCTGCAAAATCCCTGCAAGATGTAAATGTTTCTGCTCTTCTCTGAATCTTGCTCTTCCATTTAAAGTAGTGGCTTGTGTTTTCAATTCTCAACACAGAGTGCAAGTTGGATTTTTTGCCATTAAATGAGCACGTAAAGGAAAGATAACGTTAGTAGACTTCATCTGATGCAGTGGGTTTCAGTCTTAAAGATGCATTTATTTGATTTTAGATGTATAATATATTAGTTTTGGCTTGATGTGCATAAGTCTGTATTTTGCACAGTTTTTTAAGCTTTTTTGTCAAACTGACAGGAAATGGCACAAGAAAACAGGATTTCAAACGCATTGGAAGTTATTTTCCATGGTTTCATTTTTGAAAATGAGATACTTTGTTCCAAGAAAGAAGAAAATTGCTTTATGGCTTCTCTTATTATGTTTTGCACTTAGGTTACCTACCCAAGATGGGCAGGAATTAAGAACCAAAGTCCAGTCTCCACTGACTATAAAGTTAGATAATCTCTGTTTTTAGACATCTGAGACACTTAAAATCAGTGTGAATACATCTGTTTTCCCCAAAGTATTCAGAAAATTCTCTAGCATAGTTTATAGATGAAAGTATACATAATGCTACCTTCACAGGACCTTGCCAAACCTCACATAACACCTTAGCTGATGTCATTTTTTCCTGTGTGGAAGCTGGGAGAATTTTATTTCCTAGAATCAGTGAAAGGTTGAGACTGGAAGGCACCTCTGGATACCCTCTGGTCTCATGCCCCTGCTTTCAGGGGCAGGTTTTTGAAGTCTTTCTGTGAAGGAATTTTTTTGTTGTTAATTGGTCTAAGCTAATGGGTGTCCTAGATCTTTACCTACAGTGCAGGCTGCAAAATGTGTCAATTTCTTCAGTCAGAAGATATACCTGGTAGGATATACCTTCCCACAAATCCTGGGCAATTTACTATTAGCAATGTATAAATTACATTAAGTTTATTTGATATTATTAAATGGGAGGGGTTTCTTTATGATGTATTATGATATACTGTTAAGAAAAGAATAGATGTTACTACTAAAATGCAGAAATATAAACCAAATTTACAAATCTGGTTTCTGGAAACTTCTATTTTCTAGTTGGGTTACTGTTTGCAGTATTCATGTTTAATTGCAGGATTACCCTTGGATTTCTTTTCACATATTGTATGTCTTGTTTTCAGAATTTCCATAGGAAATTCTGCTGGACACTTTGACCATCCTTTCCTATTCCCACTGCAGTAATGGATAAATTTCAGTTTATCATTTGAAGTGCTCTGTGACAAATGTGATCTGCTCCTAGTTTGATTTGTGCCCTATGAGCTGCTTTTGGTTACTTAGTCATTCACAATTGTTCATGTAGTTGTTATGACCATGCTGCAAGTAATATATCTAATACAAATGCTAATTCTTATATGAAATATTTAAAAGATTTGGTTTGTTAACTTTGTGATATTGCTGATCACAGTGTTTGGACTCAGGTATGTACTTAAATAAGGTGTGTGTCCTATTTTTAACACCACGGGTTCTGAGTGGCTTTGTATAGGGTTTGATTCTTCTAACAGTAAAAGTCTTTCCGTGTGCTTAAGTGAGGATATTTACTACTTAGTTTTTTCCATAGTGCTCTTGTGCTTCCACATGTTTTTTCTTTTGTCTTTTAATAGCACCTACAGCTTTTTTTTTCTTTTTTCATCTGGAATATCAAATATAGAATGATGTACTTGTGTCTTTTGGGTCAGGTACTAGTTGAAATGAATACCTTTTATAATTAACATATCTGAGAAGTTGATCAAATGCACTGCAGGTTGGGCTGGATTTAGCATCTCTACCTCTCTGACCAAATGTTTTTTCTGATATGTGCTACCCAACATCCAGGTGTAAGCAGTTACTGCTCCCTCTTTTGTAAAACTCATAGGTAGGTCTAAGGCTGGAAGCAATTTTTAGGAGCTTCTCTTTTTTTATTATAAACCAGCAGCTTTCTTTGTTTCTTTCCTCCCTTTTCCTCTTTTCTTGTTTCTCTCCCATGATACACGTGTGAGGTACTAGATCAAAGGATCTTGAGTTCTCTCTATTAATCTGGAGAAACTTGCTCTGTGATTCCTCTATAGAAAAGCAGAGGGCTTTGTTCAGTTAACTGCACAAGAAATAAGCTCATCAACTTTCAGGCAAACAAAAATGTTCAGATCTGTATGTGAAATCAGTTTAGTTCACTAAGTGACATTCATGAAAACATCATCCCATGAAGCTATATAAAAGTAGCACTTGTGGCCATCGTGTTGGGTTTGAGCTTTTGTTGTTGGTTTGAGGTTTTTTGACTTTTCTCCTTCTCCTTCCTAGACCTCTGCATTGCCTTAGTCCTACATCTGGTAATGTTTAGGCCTGGTCATTCATTTCCCAATTTTTTCCTGTCCTGCATGTTTGTTCTACCTGTGAAAGAGGAAGAAACACTGTCAGCTCTGGTCATCATGGACTCTTGACTGTGGCTGGCTGTAAAATGCTCTAAAGCATTGTTGGCTGTAACAGCATTGCCAGCAATACTTTGTGTAACAAGAACTGTTTGGGCAGACAGTGCTTTAAAGGGACACCCATATGAGCACAACACAATGATGCAATTAAATGACTGTCTTTGATTGAGGAGTGGTGACATCTCCAGCCCTCTGACCGTTGCACCTAAATTATTGTTCTTTTTCCTTGAGGACTTGTTCCAAAAGACTTTTGTTCCTAACATCTTTGGTGTAGGAGGAATCCTCATTCTTGTTCCATTTTCCATGTGCACTTTGGGCACATTAAAGCGAAAAACCTTGTGTGGTTTTTAAGATTAAGCCAAAGGAAATGCATGAGCACCAGCAGCTGGCTTTTCCTCCCCACAGCCAGAGAAATTCTGCAGGTGTTTTGGAGGAGGCACTGAGGGGCCCATGGTGGGCTGGTAATTCCTCCGTGTCGATGCCTAGTGAAGAGCATGGGGAGCTGCTCCAGCCAGGGTGTTGGGTGGAGGAGCCCCTCTGGCAGGACGGGGTTGTGCCCCATCCCAAATGAGGCAGCGGGAACCAGGGAAGCTGAACGACCTCCTTCACCTGGGTGTCACAGGCTGCTTCCCCTGCTGCCCCCAGTGAGCCAAGGGCAGGGAGGGGGGGATCTCCCTGCCTCAGAGGGGCAAGGATGGCAGGCCATGCTCCAAGGGCAGGGTGGGGGAAGCTCTCTCTGGCATCTCCCTGCCTCAGAGGGGCAAGGATGGCAGGCCATGCTCCCCAGGACCTGCTGCCAGGGCGTGCTGGGTGCTCCCTGGTGGCCCGAGCAGGGCTGGAGGCAGCAGGTGCTGCAGGGCTGTGTGACCCTTTTGTCCTGCACCTGCCGCACATCAGGTGAGTATGAACAGCTGTCGGATGTAAACCAGGATTATCCGGTAGGTGGGCCTGGCCCTGGCCCAAATATCTGCCTGGGTTTTTTTCTCCCCCCCCCCATTATGCAGCTTTATTAACTGCTTTGAACTGCGGTATACAGGGCAGTCAGGTGGTGCCAGGGGAAGGGTCCTGGCAATGCCTGCTCCGGTTGGGAATGTTCACTGTAAGGCACACGACAGGACATGAACACAGAGCTGGGGTGTTCTGCAGGGTTGCTGGGCATTGGGCTTGCTCAGAGGTAGCTGGAAGTTGCACCACGTTGAAGTTTTCAGATAAGCAGAGAGCCGGTTGTTTGACTTAGAAAACATTAACTTCTTTGTGTGGCTTGCGGCAGTGTAGCAATAGGTGGAAGGGTAAAAAGAATAGAATAGAAAGTAATACTACTTTATTGTTTTTTAAAAGGGCTGAGATTGCTGTGTTATCAGTACTGAGTGACAGAAAGAGACTTTCTTGCTGTTACCTTCCTTAATGAAACAGAAGTACATTAATGATAAACAGAGTGGAAAATTTAAGATACAGATATATCACTGCACTACGTCTGCTAAGCATAGGAAATACCACTGTGGGTCAGTACCATGGCATAGCAAATGTTTACTTTTTAAGGGCACCCCCTTTTTACAACTTTTTTTTTAAGGCATATTTGTGTACAAAGTGTTTATATATCAATAGTACTGTTTAGAGAACTGTCAAGTGTAGAGAGCAGATAAACCTCAAGAAAATTCATTATACTTCAGCTTAATGACATTTCTAATTTTAATTTCTTCAACATTGGGTCTCTGTAGGTTTTTGTGCAAAAGAAGCTATAAATGTAATTAGCCACAGTGAGAATAAATTTAAGCCAATACATAGTGTCTTTCTTGAGCTTTCTTGAACTTCTGAGAGCACTGTAAACAGAGAATTTGAAAGCAGCCAGCAGTGAATGGCCTAGATTATTAAACCTGTCTGGTGTGTTTGTTACTATCTCCTTCAGAATGTGAGTAACATCTGAGGGACACTGTGATTCTGGGTAGAGTAAATGCTAGTGGCAGATGCAAGTAAAGAACCCAGACAGATTAGCACAGTTATCTGGAAAATCCAACAGCTATGGTAACTTCTGAAACTGAAGTCCTTGAAATAAGAATATGGACCTATTAAAATGTTGTCACTGCTGTAAAATGGTTGGAACTTAGTGAAAATTTGATTTGATAGCACAGTATCTATTTAATAGCCTAACAGGTTAGGAAAGAGTGCTGTAATTATTCTCAAAGTTGATGGTGTTATTTGTAGGCCTGTTAGAAATAGATCTGAACAATCAGGATGGAGTGAAAATGGTTTAGGATGTTTGAGGAATTCAAATAGATAAAAGAAGCAGCTGTTCTGACATTGAATTTTACTCTAGGGAACAGTCATGGTAGAGAGAGTCCCCAGAGGACATGAAAAAAAAACCCCAAACTAGAAAGGGAAGGATAAAGAAGTTAAGCTTTCCATTTGGGGTTATGTTGTCAGTCTAAGTGAAAAAGGAAGGAGAAACTAGTTCAAGTTAAAATTCATTTTTTTTTTTTAGCATAAAGGCAGCTTTGTGCCTAGATAGGATGTACTGTCTGAGGGGAAATAAAGTAGTGGGCATTTTTAATACGAAGAAGCTACCTATATTCAGGCACAGAAAGTGTTTCATTTATGAAGAGTAAAACACTGAACAGATTTTAACATAGTTAAAAATTGCTTCTTAGGAAAATCACTAAAAACTGAGCAAAAACCAATGATCTGATACTCATGAGAAGTATCAGAACAGCAGCTGGACACTGGTGTCTATCCATAAGTGTGAATTCAGTGTGACAAGAGCCAAACTACCTCTGGCCCAATCACACCCTTCTCTCTTCACCTGCAAAGGCCACCTGGGAATAAATAGACAGAGGATAGTCCAGTCTCCTGACCTGTTCAGTTCTTAGTCCATCATCTGGAACTACTGGCCCAGGACTAGGTCATTAAATCATAAACCAACAGTTTTCGATGCCTTTAACACTAATTGAGGATTTGGTCACAGGTTCTGAATGCCTTATTTAAAAGTCCTCAAATTCTAGTATTCAGAAAAAAATGAAACTTTGTTAAAAGGCAGGAGTTCTGTGTAGTCTGTAACCATTTGGTCCTGTCTCTGTGTAGAAGAAAAGTGCACTGATAAGAAAATTCAGCTGCTTAAGTTATGATTTTGTTTCAGTTTTCTACTTAAGGGACATCTGTTTTACTAAATATTTTTCAATGATTCAGTTTTTGTTGGGTTTATATTTGCAGTGAAAGACCTTAATTTTTCTTAGACTTATTTCTGAAGAAATGCACTTTGGGTCTGTCTGGGTTTGTTGGCTCCTCAAAATGAATTGAACCAAGATGTTCAGTAACAATGGCTGTTTCACATATTCAGATTATAATAACGAGCAAACGTCATCTGACAACATAAGGTAGCAGAAACATTTAAACTGAAGGTAATAGCATTTTATTACACCTTATTTTGTATACATTAATGCCATTAAAGGCTGAAAATTAAAATGCATTTTAGACAACTCCCTGTGCCACATGAATTGTCAAGGCTTATTATGACTGGGATCGTGACTTGCTCATCATTTTTTTGATCTGTTGTGTCCTGTTGCTTTAAAAAAAACATACATTGAAATGTGGAAGCGTAATATATTCAAGCACTTGCAGGTGCAATAAATACATGTGATGCCAAAACCAAGTAACTTGTATGTTTGAGAGGAAGACAGTTGCTTTCAAATACAGTAGTAAGACTGATTATGGTGCCATGTGCTTACTTGAATTGTTTCTTTTCAAGCATCTGCTCCCTTACTGAAAATGTATTTTTGAACACCTGCAGAGCACAACCATTTCCCACTTCCTTCCCACATAATGGAGTTGTATTTGCTAATGGTTCAGCATCCAGCACACCCCCAGGGAGAAGGGGAAGAGGAGCTTTGTTTTTTATCACTGTGGGCTCTGCTGTGTCAAGGAGCATACTGTGATAATCTCCCTGTGCAAATGCTAAAACTCGTTTCGAGGTGTTTGTTATGGGTAGCTGCAGGGCTTAGCATCTAAAACAATCCATTTGTAGGTGCAAATTTGTTTTACCCAAACTTTAAAATTTATTAAAGCTACCCAAGGCTCATGCACACTGGCTATCATAAACTACAGGGAATTATTTGAATATATACTAAAGTTGCATTGTATCAGTATGTCCTAAAACCTGAAGAAGTAAATAAGCCCCCTGGTAGAAAGCAGAGTTGACTCTGTTGTTGTATTCTTCAACTGCTGGAAAATACATGGGAAAGCAACTCTTTTCTTACTTGTCTTAGATGACAGACGTGTAAATAGCTTTTACTGCTCATAAGTTAAGTTGTGAATAATTGCTGTGGGTCAGGTGGCAAAAAATATACTTGTTTAGTTTATAGTGTGTTGGTATCTAAATTGTTGTGGTTCAGGATGCTACAAAGTTATCAGCATGTTTGTTGATGGTTTGTTGCTATTTTGTTTTGTTTTCTTTTTCTTATCCAGGCAGCTCTTTTTGCCATCCTTGAACCCTGAGTTTAAGAATGTGGTTTCACTGGCAGATGTATGTGGTTGTTTTCTGCTGGTATTGACAGGCTTTCCCTATATAATAACAGTGTTGTTATTTGCTGCCATTGCAGGTGGTACCACACAGACCTATTAATTCCAGTTGCACTGCTGTCTTGATTTTAAGCTTCTTTATCATATAACTTTTCAGAGTGACTGATTAATGTAGTGAAAGCAATTATGGTTTGCAGAAATATTTCTATTAGCACTTCTATAGCAAAAGATATTACTGCTTAACTTACACAAAAAGTCTCAGCCACTAAATTGGAAGTGTTCATATTTTGTACAGCAAGCTATCCAACCATTTCCCCTTAAGTTTTCATATGAGAAGGTGTTTATTAATACTCTTTACTTGCAACTTTAGTTTTAAAGATTTTATTGTGTCCTTTGAACTGATAAGTCTTTGTCAGTCTGGTGTTTACATGGTTGAAACCAAACAAAAATACCTGCGTATCTTTAGCTGTACTAAAAACCCCAAAGCTATTGATATAAATAAACAAATGTAATTTTAATGGAAACAGCACTAAAAAAGCTTCAGGTTCAGTATAAACCACTCATGACTGTTGAAGGCTTCAGTCCTGCACGATCCTCTTTAGGTGTGTCTGAATTTAGTGTAGTTATTCTGGTAAATCATAATAGTATCATCATTACCTTGACATACTTAGTTGCAGCTGATATAAGACCAAATCAGCATAAGGAAAGCACAGCATATGTAATACAAAGCTCTTTTTGTTTTCCAGTGCTTTAAATTTCATAAAATTCATGTTAGGCTTTAATACTAAATGTATTGGTTTAAAATTTCTGTTGCCATAAAAAGGGGTTTTCACAGCTATAACTAAGATGTTGTTCTTTATATAAACTCTCTTCTTGTAGTTTCTTCTTAAATATATTAGCTTTACATCTGTGAATAGGCTAGAACTTCATTGTATCATGGGTAGATACAGGATTCAGACTGTCCTGTTGCAGATTAATCTAAATTGAATTAACTTGAGTCTGCCTTGGACTGACTTCTCACAAATGAAAATTACAGTTGATGGGGTAACTCTGATATTTGTCTGAGTCCTGGCAGAGCACATACACTTTTGATTGCATTTATATATATACTGCATAGATAGATGAGTTTCTTTGCCTTTTTGTTGTTCTTTTTGTGCATTTTGATTAATATAATTTCTACAGAAGGTATGTACTGATAGTTGGTAAACTCGTAGAATTGCAAATCCTTACAGCATTTATTGCTTTTCTAGTAAACATCGAGATTTTTTTCAAAAAAGTTTGTGTTGCAGCCATCCCTCCTGGATCAAATCTTGATTTTTGGGAAGTAACTAGAATTTTGGAACTTGTGACAGAAGCATTGTATCTATTGCTGTTTTATGGCAATAAACCACTCAAACGGGGCTCTCTGACTGCTTATTGTAGGGGTGTTTTTTTCATGCATGTCAGATTTTTCTAAGAAGGCAAAAGTTCCATAACCCCAGATGTATCTTCCATTTTTTCTGTGCAGTCTTCCAGAACTTCTGCAGCTCTGTGTAATGTGTGGTAGTTGGACTGCTGTCCAGCTTATTGCTGCTGCACTTTAACCTGCAGTTTTCACAATCATTTTTCATTCTAAATTTTCAATTTCTAAATTTAAATGTCTAAATTTTCAATTTCAACATTTTTTTTTCTCTTTCCTGAGTAGCAGAAGGAGGGTTTCTGCTGGAGTGCTGTGAGTCTGCTTGAGGATTCCTTGGCTCAAGAGTAAAACTCCTGCCCCTCCTGAATTCTATAGGGCTTTTTTTTTTAGTTTAGAAGAACATAATCAAGAGCTCATATGATTGTACTGCTGACTGTACAGGTCTCTGAGAAATTTTATGGGCTTCTTGAAATTACCGTTGTTTCTGTAGTTTTCTCTTTCCACCTCTGTAAAATATTTTATCTGGAGTTGATAATTATTCACCCAACTAGAATTAAAAATACTTGAGGGATAAGTATAAAACTATGAAAGGCTTCTTAATTGTTGTGGTTTTAAGTAACCAGAGTTTTTTATTAGCTGGGGGGGCTATGAGAGAGGCTTCTTTAAGAAGCTGCTGGAAATTTCTTAGCTCCAAGCTGGCCAAGGTCAGCTGGTAACNTCCCCACAAGAAAAGCAGGGGGTTGGGCTTCTCTTTGAATCAGAGTCGGGAACAACCTCTGACCATAACCCCCCCCCCCACTCTTCCCTGGCTGCTGGGGGAAGGAGAAAGATCTTGGAGGGAGGGGTGGGAGGAGAAGGTGTCTGTAACATTTATCAAACTTCTCACTCTTAAACTCTTAAGCTCTGATTTTAGTAGTAGTGAATTCTTAATATTCTAAGTTAGAGCCTGTTTTGCTTGTGAAATAATAGTTAATAAACAGTTGTTTATAATCCTTATCACAAAAGTTGAGGAGGTTTTTCTCCCTTCTCCCAGAAATGTTGGCTGCGTGTCAGAGTCAAACCATAACGTTAATAGAGATCTGCTGAGCTGTTAGTTTTTATGAAATAGGTATTTCTGTATTTCCATATTTGCTTGTAAACTATGTTATACTTAAATCTCATTCAGTAAGAACTTGCTTTAAGATTGGATATTGGCATCCTACTTTCCATATTGTTTTTGCTGCTTATGTTACTCATAATTCTTTAATCACAGTTGAGCTGTTGAACACAGTATGCTCTTGCCATGTTGGGTCACCTGTTTCAAAGGGCTCTAAAAAACCCATGATGAGGCCAATATATTGATTGTATAGTGGATTCCCTTCTCCCTCTAAAACTGAACATTTGTCTTCAGCCACATGGACCTGAATTTCTCCCATCCAAATGGAAGAATGGCAGACCAATGTGGCTGGATGTTCTTGTCAATATTCACTGTTATCTGAGCTTTAAGTTAGCAGTTTATATCTTAGTGTGAATAAAATATATGTCATTGGATCCGTAATTACATCAACATTTTTAATTACCTTTCAGGCCTTCATTATTTGCTTATATCATTTATACACCTTCAGTGGAATCAGCCTAGCTCTGTGTGTCTAGTAACAAGAAAATATTTAAGTATGTGACCTGTAAAGGCATTTAGATGCCTATTTACTGCATCTGCTTTTTAATTCCACTGAGGATCAGGTAGTTGATTACCTTTATAGATCACGTATTGCATAAGAATGAAAGACTTTTAACAGTCACAAAATAAAAATCTTTTCCATATAGAATAAAAATAGACTAAGATTAATTTCTGTCAAAATGTGGTTTTGAAATATATTTAATACTGGTGTATTGGGACTTCTATTGGCCATGTATTTCAAATAGAGAAATTTCATTCAATGTTTAGTCATTAACCATTTCCCCGTTTACTTATTTACCTTGGATTTTTATTTCATAAAGCTTGGAACAGGGAGAAAACTATTATTCTGTGATAAAAATGTTTTATTTACCCTTGTATATAACAAGAAATTCTTATGCATATCTGTCTGCATTCCAGTATTAGGAAAATAAACCTTTGGAAATTCAAGAGTTAATTTAATTTCTCACTTTGTTTTTCTGACGGGGAGAGTGTTTTGTGAGGTGCTGTAAATACTTAACAAGCAATAGTAGAGTTAACATCCAGATTTTTGAAAAGTGACTTTTATATATTAATTTTTTACTCTCCCATTCTATTACCCATTTACTTCAGTGCCTTCAGTACGATACAGATATGGAAACAGTAATTGGATTTCTAGCTATTTCTTCACATGTGGATGTTACAGAGATTTACATGCTGAGGTTTGGAAAAAAACTTTGAGGAGAAATCTGTTTTCTATGTAGAACATACAGACTTAAAATATATATAGAGAATGTGTGTGTTGGGTTTTCTTTTCCCCTGAGTGAACTAGTAATTTATTCCCAGAAGATTATTTCTTCCTGGAAAGTAATTAATTACCAAAGGCAAACTTCTACAATAGCAGCTATTTTGAAATCTTAATTATAGTGTTGATTATATTCAATTTAAAAGCTTCTGGACATGACAGAATGAAGTCTGTAGATTTTTTAGACATTGAAAATTAGATGTATAATTAGTCTGTTGGTGGTATTATTAAAATACTATTTCTTTTTCCTTGCTGATCAATGCTAAAAGCAGAAATATCTGCTTTCAGATAAAATTATGATTGTAACATTTGTGATCCAGCATTTTTAATGTTAATTTGTCACTTGGTGTCACTGGAAAGAAACAATTTTTATTGGAGATTATTTTCTGGACTGGAAAGTTGTGTGGTTTTGTGCTTTATTATTTTTATAGGGTGGGGAAGTTTTCCTGGGCTGTTTCTGAAAAAGAAAAAAAAAAAGATCAAAGTGAAATGCTCTGACATTTTTCCTGAGAAAAGACCACCCTACAGTTTGATAGGTTTTATATTTTTCTCCTGCTTGGTGATTGATGCTTCTCTGGGACCTGACGTGTGTCTTGGGAGTATAAAAGTGAGGGCAGGACGGTGCTAATGTTATTTGAAAAGACACTGTGTAATCATTTCAATGCCTTTCATTTTTCTGTCCCTTGTTTACTGTATTCTTCTGAAGCCAGGAAACCTCTAGTGTTCCACTTGGTGAATATTTTTCCTGAATGCTTCTCCTCGAGTTGAAACAAGTTGTGTAGTTAGTTCCTCATCTAGCACTCCAAAGTATTTCTGTGGTTTCTGCTCCTTTCTGCCCTGCAAACCTCTGAGGAGTCGTTTAACTTATCTAAAGTGACTCTTCAGTGTTAGAAACTATTTGTATGTGTTAGGAAAAGCAAATGATTTTAATGTAACCAAGTTAAGGAAAATGAGGTGTTGTAAATAAGTTTCAGCACCATCTGTAATGCCTTACCAACTTAAACCATTAATAGTTAAAAAGGGCTGAAGTACTGGAGAGTCTCTCAAAACGTTACCCTGTGCTTTTCCAAACTTCAGCTTTATTCTTTTAAAGTTCAAAAAGTATCAGATGTTGTTGGGATTATTCAGTGTATGAAAAATAGTGATGGAAAAACAACCCCTTCAAGGGCAAACAAGCAAAACAGTCCAGATAAAGGAACATGAAATGTAGCATTTGATGATTTTAATTTGTTGTAGGAGCAACAACTTCAATACTCATTAAGATTTACATTTTACACTACAGGAGTGTGCATCCCTGTGTATTCAATTAATTCTAAAGATTGACACCCTTTGGAAATCTGAGGCTCACTGAGTCTTTTGAGAGCTGTTTCCTCCAACATCTCTCCTTTTAGCTGCCTTAGTAAAACATTTTGTTACAGATTTTTTTCTCTTACTGTAAATGTCCATACTCCCCAATTCGTAGGAGTACTTGTAATTCAAGTTTGTAAATCCCAGTAATTCAAATTCATCAGAAGACAGTTTGAGCTGATACATAAGGAAATACTTGGAGTGTATCAGAGGGCATTAATGTTTGCAGTATGTACATCTGAAGAGCATTTCTCTACTTCTGCTAATTCCCTCTCTGAGAAAACGGATGGATTTTCATGGACATGGCTGAAGGAAAGACCAGACAGAGAGACACCACAGAAGGCTTGGCAGGGACAGTGGGGAAGGAGAGTTGTGTTGGTTTAGCTTTAGTGAAAGCAGGAGGAGATGAAAATAGTTGAAACTTAAGACTCTTTTGCTTTAAAACAACGCAAGAACAATCTACTTACTGCAATTGCTTTTATTTAGACAGAAAAGGAAACCACCAGAGGGAGATGCAGGGTAAAAGTAATGTCAGTTTTCCAACTGAGTGGTAAATGGAAAACATTAATTAAAAAGAATGGGGGAGGGGAGACTGTTTCCTTAAAACTACTTTTAAATGTTTCAGGGGGAAACTAATAAGTTACTCATTGGCAAATTTTATTAATGCAGAATTAGTGTGTTTTAATTGCATTTATTGACGATTATTCCCAAGTCTCTTGGAAAATATATTTTATTATCATCACTTTCATTTGAAAATTTTATGATTTTATAATACTAAGTATTGCGAATTTTTAGGCCTGTTGAGGGCCTCTACTATTCCACAAATGAGATAAAACATTTCTGTCCTGGATATTGACCTGGTGGGAAAAGATGAACTTTGATTCGTAAGTCAGCAAAATTTCATATATACCTTATTCAGGCAAGAATAGGTTTCAGACTATATGTTGTTCTAGTTGCTTTGAGATAGATGTGGTGTATTTTGTGTGTTGAGAATATCAACAAATGCCTTTTCCTTTGATACTTGCATTTTACTGTCTTGGTCTTCAGTACCATTTTGAATTTTCATTAGTCTTGGTGATTTTTTTCGTAAGTAAGCATTTATTTAAGATGTGTTGACTTTTTTTGAATTCTCGGCTTCTTGGAAGACAGCTGCACCATCTTTAGCATAGCACTGCCCACCAAGGTGCTTTCTGTCCTTTGATTCACCACCAAATCTGCTTTTTCTGACTTCTTATAAATGGGAGAATTCACACTTTATGGTCTACAAGATCATGTTTGTAAATTCTTTGCACTGACAGAATTGCATAAGGGTGCAGTCATGATATATGCTCAGTTATGTCTATATGTCCCACTAACAGAAATAGTCCAGCTATTTTACTCTAACTTGGCATAAAAGGAGCTGCATCTTAGTGTTTAAGCATTGTTTTTTCTGTAAATCATTATCTCCAGGCACCACTTAAAACAGCAATTACTGAGCACCATTTCTTTAACTGGCCCATGCTACCAGCTGTGAGTATGCCAAAATTTGTCAGCCTTCATCTCCCTCAAAGCAGAATATTTCTACCAGCAAGAGAGTAAACCTAGTTTTCAGTTTAATACAGGTCAGTCATTTAGGGCATTGTTTGGGTTGTCTGTCAATTTTTGTGAGTGATACAATGGCTTGATTCTCCAAAATTGTGTTTATATATGTCATTTGCAAGGAAGGAAAAGTTAATAAACATTAGGCATTGTAATTTTTTTTTTAAAAAAGGTAATTTAGTTGTTTCTGGCACTTAAAATTATTGACTGTTTCACAAATATCTTGAAAAGGTATTAAGTGGTATTCTTTGACATTAAAAGCTTGTTTTTTGAGTGTCAGTGCATTAGTAGTTGTAGCTAGGTACTTACTACCAGTTTGCAGGAAACTCAGTCCAAATGAATGTAGCTAAATGGTTTTGTTGGACCACATTATTAGGTTTAGATGAGAGAGAAGCAAGGCTCTTCTTCCAAAAAGAAGACATTAAGCAGAAAAAAAAATGTTAACAAGGTAATGAAATAAGGAGTTGTATCTGTTGTAAAATTAATGAGTTTTCTGGATTTTCTTGTCAGCAATGCAAATTAAGCCATTGCTATCTAATGTTGTAATCTGTTCTTGAAAGCAGTAATTTCCTAGTTCATGGACTTCTTTAAATATTTCGAATTAATTGCAGTGAAGATGATAAAGAGCAGTTGCCCTTATAAGTAGGAGCATCTCCATAGATCTTAATTTTTATGATCTGCTTGATGGGTCTGAACAACTGGAGAACATTTTTACTCTCTGGGGTCAACAGTAAATTCAGATTTTGTACTCTGAGCCACTTTGAAACACCAGACTCATGACCTCTGTTATTCTGTGACTTTTGCATTCCTCCTACTGTGTCTCCTCTCAATCTTTCTTCATGTTCAGGGTTACTCTTTTTTATTCTCCTTCTTCCAAAAGATTAATATGATTCCCTCCCTTTCTTCCTTCTCCCTTTTTTTGACCAACAACCCATCAATATGTGCTTGTGAATAAAACTGGGACAAACAGACGTTTCCCATCATTCCATATTGCTCTGTATCGTATTAGAATCTTCTGGCTGAACTGAAAATTGTGAAGGGATTTAAAGTGCTGTCTTGATTATCCTCTTGGGCCCTGTCTCACATTCATCTGTCTGCCAGGAAGTGCTGCCTATTAAAGATAGGTGTCATCATACAGAAATGTACATGCTTGTATGTTGTATATAGTGATATGTGTGTAAGGGAACCAGGAATCGTGGTCAAGATGTGTGTAGTAGGATTTGTTTGTTTGTATTGTGTCCTTAAATCATGAATGATTAGAAAGCTCATTTTGTAGACAACTGTCATGGTATGACTCTGGCTAAAAGCCGAGAGCCCACACATAGATCTAAAATTTCTCAGGGAAGGGAAAAAAAACCCCGACTTTTGTGATAAGGATTACAAGCAACTGTTTATTAACTACTTCACACAAGCAAAACAGGCTCTAACTTAGAATGTTAAGAGTTTACTACTACAACTACTACTAAAATCAGAGCTTAAGAGTTTAAGGGTGAGCAGTTTGATAGTTGTTACAGACACCTTTCTCCCCCCCCCACCCCTCCCTTTTAAGATCCTTCACCTTCCCCCAACAGCTCGGGAAGGCAGGTGTGTGTGTGGGGGGGGTTAACAATCAGAGATTTTCTTTGCTGCTGTTCAGAAGAGTGAGAGAGTCCCACCCCAGCTTTCCTCATGGGGTCTTCTCCACGGAAACAGTCTGTTGCAAACTGCTTCTTAGTGGATTCATTACTAACAACAGTTTTCCTGGTACTGTC
>WEIV01001473.1:31959-42827 GCA_013390005.1 Calyptomena viridis
AAAGAAGCCTCTCTCCTAGCCCCCCCCAGCTAATAAAAACTCTGGTCACTTAAGACCACAACAACAACCCACCAAGTTTCCAAGACTCTGGTTTGCATGTGGTACAGGAAATGTATTTGCTGTAATAATCTCAGTAAGGCAGCTTTTCTAGAAGCAGGTATGTGTGTATCCAGAGAGAGAGTGGGGAAAGTAAAGTAAATTTTTGTGAGATTTTGTAAATTGTTGAGAAAAATAAATGTGTTAAGATTTAGAATTATATAAAAGTATAAATTTTATATGAGTTACAGTTTAAAGGACTTAGATCTTGACAGCTGGGTTGGGAAGACTTGAGTTTTTGTTTTCATATATGTGCAGGGAATTTTTTTTCTTCCACCGAGGCCAGGGTGTTGTCTAGAAGAGAACAATTTTTTTTTTACAGAAGCATAAACCAGCACTCTAGGTTGGAGTGGAAAAGTACATTCTGCTGTTCTGTTACCAGATACGTATTTCGAAATATTTAAGAAGTGTAATTTTGGGTTTAAAACATACAAATATTTTTAATACTTGTGCTTTTATATTCCTTTACGAGGAGGCAAAATAGTGAATGTGGTAGGGTAAACATAAACTTACATCTTTTCCTGTATATGTGTATATATATATATCTGTATGTAAATATCAAACACAGGCACACAGAGCAGACAGCATACAGTGCTAAGCTCACTGTGAATGTTTAAATTTGGGAATTTTGTAAATTACATACAACTGCTTTTCCCGAAAGTGAAAATGTGTGGAAAAAAAAATGCTAGGATGTGCTTTTTTGACAGATTTGCTAATGCAGTTGTCTCAGTGTGATTTGGTCAAGGCTGTTTGTCAGGCAGCCTGCAAAGCAGTGCTATGGTTTTAGTGTCATGTGATGTCTAGTGTTTTTCAAAATTGGAGCATTTAATTATGCACCCTTTTAAGCCCCATCTTAAAATCTTGGACAGAGCTTTGTCTTTCCAGCTTTGTCATTACAGGGCTTTGAAGAGGCTGGGGAGGAAGGCTTATTGCCTTGTAAAGAAGCAATTCAGAAAAAAACCCAAGAAAAGATTCTGTATGTGTCTTCTCTCCAGCTGACAGGCAAGTGTCTGTTGTGTGCCTGTGCACATATGAGATTAGGAACATGCTCTGCTGTACAAGGCTTGCTATATCTTTAATAAGGGCATCATGAAATTTGCCTGCACGTTCCTTTCTGATTCATTTAGTTAAAGAGCAGAAGGAAAGTGTGTGGCTCTGCCTATGGTTTCTCTACCATTGTTTACTGTGTATTATATCGTGTAATCCGTCAGCCAATTTTAATTTCACAAGCTACTCATTGTGTTTAAACAGTGCATTTCTTATATTAAATATTTATGGAAGTCTTTGGGAAGAATACATTAAAATGGCAGATGGAGGTCGTTTCAAGCATTTTCTTGATTGAAGGCTGGGGACCCCTGTGAATTTGAAGTCTGCTTTCAAGGAAAGTTCACAGCGTCTGATTATAACCCAGGCAGGCAAGAATTCCACCAATTCCCTGCACTGTGGTTTCAAAAAGCAATGGCTGCCTACACTCTTCATGCTTCAGCACCTTTCATTTGGAAATCATTTGCAAGTGCACTGAAGAATGGTGAACAAAAGCATTTACAGTTGCATTATTTATTAATAATTCAACAGACCTACAACTTTTGCACATTAAGATTACTTTACTCATTGATTTTTAACTACTAAAGCTAAGAGGAAAATCTGGCTTTTAATGACAGGATTGAGACCTGTATTTTCAGACTCCCACCCATACCCTGGGATTTTTGGTGGCCAGGTGTGAGAGGAGCCAGGCAGAAGGGATGATGTTATGTCAGGCAGGTGAGGTGTCCCAGGTACTCCAAGGTTACATTTGATGTTTGCTACCTTACTGCTTCATATTGCTGTTTTTCCACAAGGTGCCATGAGCATTTGCAAGGACTGACTCGCTTTTTTCCTTGCTAGAAGCTTATAATCCAACCCTTTTTCCCTCACTGTCATGGAAATGTTTTCGATGCTACATGCATGAGAAAATAAATCTAAGCTGCTGTGTTTTTTAGAAAAAAATAGCATAAGAGATGCAGTCTTTTACACACACTTGAATTAATATGACTGAAGACATATCTGGCATTGCCTTTTTTTTGATAACTTTACATTTCTTGTTTCCACTTAAGCTTAAAATGATAGATAAACATTTAGGAAAGCATCAGTAAGATGGAATATGATAGACAATTTTAATTATTTTTTCTTCATTAATTCTTAAATATATGCATCTACGATATGAAATTGATGGTATCTGAAATAATAAAGTGGAAGAGAAAGTACAGAAATACTGGCATAGAGAGGCAAAGTCCAGTAGGAGACAGTAATCATAAAAAACCCCAACCAACCACCACCACCACCACAAAAAAAAACCACTTCCAAAAAGACTACAACCCCAAAACCAAAAAAACCCATTCAGTAGAGAAGGCACTCTTTTAATCAAGCTTCTTAACAGTAGCATGCCATTTTAAAATAGTCTTTGGGAAAAATATAGTCAATAATTTGTTACCACCTTCCTTTTGCTCTTGCTCTTTGCTAGCATAACTCCAGTGTTTTCTGATTGCATAGTATATTTATTTTTGTCATTTGGGCTTTTCCATATTTGCCACTTAAACCATGTTTGTGCTTTTGCATTTATAAATTCTGAAAAGTTCAACTGTGAAAAAATTAGTTTTGTCATTTCACATTACCTTATAAATATGTATACACTTTGTAATAGTTATTTATTTCATATTGGGAGTATTGTGCCCATCAACTCAAGGGTTGACTGAAAGATAAAGCTCTTGCTTCAAAGAGTCTGTTGTCAGAGCAAAAATCATGTAGCCACAGCAGAAGTAGCTATACCCAAAATGCAGGCAAACAAATTGACCCTTCTGGGTTTTGTGTAGACAAATTAGATATTCTTACTCCTTCTGCAACTAGAAATTTGGTTTCATGTTTTGTAATCCTTCTCTGTCCATGTGGATCACTGCAGCAGCTGTGTGCTCTGTGCAGGTTGGGTGACTTAATCATATCTCTTGACCTTCACTAGTGCTGACACCAAGGGGGATGTGTGTGTGTTGGAGGGTGTCACTTTTGGAGGCACTTTTGGAGTCAGTTGTACCCCTCAGAAGTTCTTACATCTGAAGATTTGATTCATATTTAGAACTCTCATACATTCCTCTGAAAGGTTGTGTGTGTACTGGGTTTACAGTTTGCTTGTCAACCATTTTTTCAGAGATGTGAATATAATGTATTTTTTATTGCCTTCCTTTTTTTTTTTTTTAACTTGAGAACTTGTGGGTTTTTCTTTGAATTTCTTTTAAATGACATATTGGATGTTTTGAAACTTCCTGAACACATGGATAATAAAGTTAAGTCTGAATTCAAACTTAAGAAAATGATTTCCATAGAAAATTAAGGGAGAAATTTCTTATGCATGAAATTTAAACTGTAATTCTAGCATTGTTTGGCCATGTTGCTATAATATATTCATTGTAAAAACTAGAAGCTGTGTAAATATGTGAGTGGCAGTTGCCCCAGGCAGAAATTTTTACTGATGCAATGAGATAAAAGTAATTAAGAAACATGTAGACTGATGGGTAATTAAATCCATGGGAAGCATTTTGTAACTAATTACTATGTTCTAATCACAGATTGCTTTCTATTTGTCAAGGTAAGTGTATATAATTACACAGTTCCCTTTTTCTTTCATCTAAAATCATCTCAGCTGGATGAATATTTTTTTACCAAGCCCAGAGCTCTTACATTTTAGCAGTTCTTTCTCCTTGGAATAAAACCAAGTGGTGGTCATCTTATTGCCTAATTCAGGTGGCACAGTTGTGTGCATTGATCACTGATCCTCTCTGCCACACATGCATCATGTCATGCTCTGTGACACATTGTTCTCCTTGGGCTTGAAGTGTTTGTACCCTGTTTAGATGCCTAATGACATTCTGATACACATCACTAGGCTCAATTCAAACACCAACATTTAAGCATCTTAATTGCAGGTCTTTGTCTTAGCTTTTCAAGTGCAAATATTTTAATACTTTAAATAGAAAGATTTCCTTTTGTTAAGAAGAGTTGTATACTTTAGACAAGGCTTTGTTAGTAAGTAGCACTTACCTTTTGTCCTGATGTGACATTTCAGTTATTTTTGAGTTGGTTTGTGTTTTCAGCCTGACAAGGTGTTGGAGAAAAACACCTTGATTTTTGCCTTAGAACACAGGGAACAGTGAAAGAAGGTAAGGCAGCTCAAGGTGAGGCTTAGCTTAAGCCTAGCACACCCTCTCAGCTTTGAGGGACCTCCCATGCCAGAGGTTGCTGTCTGAAAATAGTGTTTAATAACCTCTTCTTCTATAAATTTTCCTATACACTATTACCATTCCAGTTTCCACAGTAGACCATAGCAATGATTTTCTCAGTTTCTGTTGTCAATAATAATGCAGTAATAATAATGTCTTTTTACTGAAGAGGTTAAGTTTTTTTACTGAGAGATTAATTCCATTTTCTTGTGCCCACTTTATTACACTCTTCTTTATGATAATCTTTATGAAAGAATGCCACAATGAAATTCAGAATTTTGGAATACCATGGATGTGTGAAGAGGCATGGTATTGGTTTCTCCTTAGTTTTGTATTCTTTCTATATTCAGTGTTAACATTCTGCCAACTTTTTTGGTTGATGTGAGTCAGATAATGCTTTCAAAAAAAATCTAGAGAAAAATTTATCCCCCCTATCAAGGCTGTAATACATCATTTTGAGCCCATAATTTTCAGGGTTTCATTTAATTTTTTTATGGCATGTTGTGTTTATCAGCATAGGCTTTAATTGGCTGTATTATTATTATCATCATTATTATCCCTTAATTCTCTATAGTCTCTGCAGGTTGTTACAATCAATTTAGTTTTGACTTCCCATGGATGATTTTATGTCATCACGAATTTTTTGTGTTCCTATTCCACGGTTTTTTTAGATTGCTGGTCTGTTGAACACACCAATCCTCGTATACACCTGGTAATTTCTTTGTATTGTAAAAACTTAGATTATTCCTAACATTTGCCTCCTATCTGTAGCAAGGCAATCCACAAGAGGCATCAGTCCCTCTATCCTGTGAGATGTTACCTTCTCTACAAGTTATTGCTGAAGGACATTTGAGAACTGTTTGGAAATCCATATGTACTGTTTTGTTTATATGCTGACTGAATTATGGAGAAAGTATAATAACTGTGTGAGTCCACATGGGCCTAAGAGTTAACATTGGCATAAATACAAGTTGTCTTTAATGTGGCAGAGTGTTTCATTGAGAATGTAGATATAATGGTACCAAAATAAAATGTAAGGCTCACCTACATATAACATGCAATTTGGAGCTGAAAGGTATTTAATCTCTTACATTCCAAATATTTGAAATACTTAGTTTAAATATTTAATAGGTGCATCCTTTATGCAAAATGTTCCTGGATCATATCAATTATTAAGCCACAGTGAAGCTCGGCAGGGCTTGTGCTCTTGCATTGGAATGGAGAAGTTAAATGTCATTCCTGTCCTTTGGTGTAGCACAGGTCTGGTTGGATTTGCACCATATTAGGTCTAAACTTGAAATTGTAACTGCTGCAGAACTTTTTCGAGATCCTCTTTATCAACTTGGTATGTACAATGAAAAACACAGTGGAAATTTTGGAGCCTCTAAGTGGGACACAGTAGCTGCTTCCACTGTTGAACAGCTACTGACCTGATCTTGGAAAATGTGAAGCTGATTTAAGGAGAAAGAAGCCCTAAAATGAGCAGTCAATATGTGAAGTTTTAGTTTTGAATATGTCAGATGCTCTTCCTTCCAGCTGCCTTTTCTGACTGCGTTGCTTACTGAGTAGCCAAACAGGAGGCCACATAAGAAAACTATTTCTCAACAGAAAACTAACAATTAAGAAAGAAGGAAAAAACCCCAAAACCACAGGAAAAAAAAAAAAAAGGTGAGGTAGGGGACATAAATATGCAGCAGATGGAAGAGTGAGACCACTGTACCCACTGTAGATCCAGTATAGATCCTTTTAAGTTTTTTGTAGGATGAGACCCTTTGAAGCAAAACAAAGGCTTGGAAGAATCAGAACAGACTTGGCAAGGCAAGTAGACTTGGCTGTCAGGCTTTGTGTGCAAAGCAGTGCTGGTGTTTGCTGAAGAGGTGTCCACCCAGACCTGCCTTTAGGCTGCAGCAGCACAGAAACTGATGTGTCATAATTTCATATATATCGTATAAAGGTGGCTTAGAAGGGAGGGGTGAAGGAAAAATATCTCATGAAATAACTGCTCCAGACAAATGTGTCTTCTGGGAGCTATCATGTATGTGCTTTTCATGTCCAGTATCCAAACTGGTGACATAAGGGTGTGATTTCTGGAAAAGATGCATTGGCTTGATGTTTATAGAGTACCTGGCACTCATTAGACTCATATGCATTCCTACCATGGTAGAACTATGATAAGAAGAAAACATAATCTACTGACTTTTGAGTTCTAGAAACAGAAAAGAGATTAAGGGCGTTCTTTCTGAAAAGCACTTTATTTTCTCATTCCTAAAATACATTGATTATTTGAAATAAAAAGCGTATCTCCATTGGGTGACATAGCCATGAAGTATTTTCAGTTTAAAAGAGAGCTAATTAAGTGCTCTTTGTAGCATAAGATGAATATTATTTGTTTAATGAGATCATTCAGGCATCAACAAATAATGTTAATATCACAGAGTGTGATGTGACTCTTTTTAAATAGCCATTTTTAAAGAAATTAAATATGACCAGGCTCCAGACACAACTGCAGCATAAGCATACACAATCTATCTTGAAATAAGCCACTTTTCTCCCCCACCTTCCCCAAGTGCTTTAACTTCAGGTCACCATTGTATTTGTCAAGGTTCTCTAACAGGTTTCTGCTGAGTTCTTTTCCTATACATAAGTGCCTGGGATAGCTGCTGCAAGCACCTCATTTGGACATGTCCAAGCAAAAACAGTAATGTAGGATGTATACACCAGTTTGTATTATTTCTTTAAATTGGCACTTTGTTTAGAACTTCATACAGGAAGAAAATTGATAATATATAAGCCATAAAAAACCTGTTAGGTTTTAGGTCACCTCTAAATGGGATTGTATTCAAGTTACTTCTGAATCTGAGATGAAATGCACTATTGCCATTACATAGAGTCATCCAGTCCCCCATATTTCATAAATCCGACTGCAAAAAATTAATCCAGTAGTTACAGCTATAGTGAAATTGTTTATATTTTCTCCCACTGACTTAAACAATGCTGATTTCCTCATCCTGACTTTCGTGAATTTACATAGAGATAAGTGTTTTATTTTGTGTTATGAAATTGGAACATACATTCGAGGCAATAACATTAGAATGCTTTGATCAGAAACTAGTGAGTGGCCCTGAGATGAATTGATTAAGTAAATTGCCTTTTTCCTATGGAATAGAGAGGCAGGTATTGATACTTCGAGATGAAATCCACAGAATGTCAGTAGCGTTTCTTGAAGTGTAGGAATTATTTCAGCCATTCTTTCAATGTATTTATTTATAAGGATAGGTGAGTTCCATCCTTGTAAGTAATGTAAAATCACTGTTCTGTAGTAAGGCTTCTTTAGAAACTTGGTGCTTTGTTTTATTTTTACAATGCCAGTCTCTTGAATTGCCAATGCACTCGTATTTGTTAGAGTATATCTCTATTAGGAAACACAGCTTTCAAACAAAAGCATGCATTATTTTTTCTCTTTGCAGTTTAAGGTGGACTAAATAACAAGATGCTTGTGTTAGATCTTTTCCTGACAGATGTTTAGGTGGTCCTCTATCTTCCCTTTCTCTCTATTAAATAATTGGAAGTGCAAAAAATTCTTCCCTGGCAGTCTGCACCTTGGTTAATTGGTGCTGAGGATGTCACTAGTCAGGTCTGAGGACCTCCTGCTGCTGGTTTCCCAAGTTACAAATCAGAATTAGCTGCTGACAGCCAGCCAAATAACTTCAGCAAATACATAGGACAATGGGCACTGAAAGGCACCAAGTCTGTGAAGGAAGTCAGTGGTTTACAGACACTGAAGCATTCCTGAGCATCTCTTAAGCTGAGCCACATGGTGCTCAGCTAGGAAGTTGATTGATGGTTTTACAAAGAAAAAAATGTTTATGAAAGAATGCTTTTCTTACAGATTATCCAGCATTAATATATATCTGATGTGTCTGGCAATGTTTCAGCAACTGGATGTTTGCCAAGCCTTGACACTTCTGCAAGACACAATGCAGTTTGTCTCACAGCACAGAGCTTTTTGTTTTATGATCCTGTTTTTAATGAGGCAGACACTTTCATATGAATTATCCTTCTCTAAATCAGTAACACTTTTACATTGTGATCCTTACATGTTAAATTGTTTATCTGGGCTAAAGTGGAGTCCATTTTTACAAATTTTTCCTTCTTGTCCAGAATTTCAGTCTTACTTTATCATTCTGTTTCAATGATTGGATGAAACAAAAAAGAGACCAGAAGGTCTCATGTGAAGTTGAAGAAGAATTACAGACTGCATACAAAATATACTAGCAAGGTTCTCAAAATATACTAGCAAGGTTCTCTGTTCACATATCCCAAAAATAAGCTCAGAGGTGTTTAAATACCTTTGCAAAGATCAGTGCTCCAGGATATCAGTGGGAGCTGGGAGACTGAATCCTTTTGTAGATCCGTCTGTAGTCATTTCAGGGTACTTGAGAAAAGTTTGATATTCAATTTCTTTATTGGACTTATTTACAAGTGAATTTCTTTTGTGCAATTTGTGCTGTTAATTTTGTGTATTTTGTGTGCTTTTTCATAGAGGGAAAAAAGGCATTAATGTGCACTGGGGAGAATTATTAAATCCTTCCTCTCAATCTGGGAGAGCAGCAAAACATAGACATTCTGAAGCTGGGGCACAGAAATTGCTCATGCTATGATTCCCTTATGTTAAATTTATAATTAAGGCTTGGAACAAATAAATAATTTTACTTTGAATTTTGACTTACATCCAGGCTCCCTAACGTCACTAGTGAATTATTGTTTTAAAACCAGAAGGTCTTTATATGACTCAAAATGATTGAAAAGATATGTGTGCTTTCTTTTTCTTTTATGAGAGAAGCTTTAACAAACCATCATTGAGGCTGAATTATTTCTCATTACTAGAAGAGAGTGGTTCATTTAAATTGCATTTAAGGTCGTCGACAGGGCAGGTTGAAGGGGAGGAAAAAGAGGAGATATGCATTGTGGTTAAATGTGTTGGAAAGACCTGCAAAATAAAATAGAGACTGTTAGATAGTCTCAATATTTGTTCTGTCATGCATAGAAACATACACAGAGAGAATATGCAGAAAAACTATTGCTCCAGTGGCTTGCATTCAAGCATATGGTGTGATGAATTGCTTGGAGCCTTAGTGATAAAGAATATTAACAACCTGAAGACAGCAAATCATTTCACTGTCCTATACTATTGATTATTGTCACATACTATTCTTTAGGTTTAACTAGAAGTAAATGAAAGTACTTGAACAAGTAACTGTAGTTACAAGTTGCAAATTCTTATGCATCTGTACTTTTATTTATGCGATGTTTGTGGTATTTATTTGAGGATCAGTTTCTTTGTGATGTGATAAAGCTTCTTTTCTTCAAGTTTGGTGTCCTGTGATGCTGATAGACTTTTCCACCAGTATGAACCCCCAGTTTTTCCCTTAGGGAGCTTGGGATATCCCATCCTGGTGGGTTCACTCAAATAAACTGAGTAGTGACAGAGTCCTGCTTGCCTCCTCTTGAAGTGGTACACATGCTGGGGAGAAATCTTCTCCAGCTGGTTACTGTTGTTCATGAAACTTGTGGGAACTTACTGTTGCTGAGAATTGTAGTTTTCTATTTGATAGAAATTGGTGAGTGGATTCAGAAGGTCCTGCAATAGAATGATACATGTACAGCCATGGTCATGGAAGCCTTGTTTTCTTAGTTATCCTGATTAAGCCTATATTTCTTAAATACCAGTGTAAAGAGTCCCAGTCCACACTGGAGACTTTAGTAGGGGTATTCAGTTAACAGTATTGGGATCTAGTGACTCAATTCTTAGTAAAGGCAAACCAGAAGTAGTTTTAAAAAATAGCTCAACATTGTCCATTCTTCTGTATTCCTACAAACCAATCTGATCAATTTAAACTAATATTTCATAAGTAAGAGTGGCATCAAAACACTTGTTGGAATAGTAACTCTAAACCTGAACACATGAGGGAAAAGTTCATTGTAATCCCAGGATGACTGGATATTTTTGTTCAACTGGAGGAAAGGAATGTATTTCTTTTGAAAATTTTCTTTTAAGAGGTTTCAGTTTATTTTTCTGGGCCAATCTGTAGTTAAAACTCTGTGGTGTTATTTAACACAGTCAATTTTGCTTGTTTCTCTGATTTCTGTTTGTGTTCTTTGTTTGCACTTATTCCTAAAAAGCTTCTTTCCCATGGCTGAGCCTCAAACGGTGTCTGAACTGAGATACTGCATGTATGTCTAGAGCTTCTCTGTAGGTTTCAGGGAAGTGTTTTCATCTTGTGCATCACTGTTGGTTTTATGTTTCACTGCATTCTGTGATCTGTATTTAGAATTTAAGGCACTCTTTAATTTTTCTTCGAGGCAAAAGGTTGAAATAGGTAATTGCTTTCTGTATTTTCCTAGAGAGTGGAGATAGGAGAGAGGAAATACTAGAAAGGAATATTTCTGAAAATATGGTAAACTCAAAAAGCCACTTTATTTCCATCTCTGTTAACCAACTGTTCCCATTCACAGAAAAAAAAA
>WEIV01001473.1:42920-57670 GCA_013390005.1 Calyptomena viridis
CTTTATCCAGCTTAGTCATATGCATTTGACATTTTTAGTAAAACTGCTCTACAAAATATCCCATCTATCATTATCAGAAAATACAAACATATGCAAAAAAGTACTCCCTTATCTATTGGATCATATTTCTTTCAGAAAAATGGGAAACATTTTTGAATAGCATTTGTGTTTGATTTGTGATTGCTCTGGCAAGTTTAGGTTGGAATTCATCTTCAGGGCTCGAAGGGCTCTGAAAGAAAATGATTCTTGAAGTTCCACTAAAAATAAAGTATTAGTAGAATTCTGAAGCCACATATCAGACATAGATTTCTATGTCTTGATTGCAATCCTGCTGTTAAGTGGATTAGTCATTGATACGCTGTGCTAATATTATTGTAAGTGTTGAAAGGCTGAATATTTTACATTTTAATACTGCTTCTTAAGCATGTCCATGCTGACTGACAGAACTTCTGCTGCCTGGGAGAATGTTTCTCCAAAGTACTTTTTCCATGCCCCTCGAAGGTGCTGGGAGCAGTGGGCTCTGGCAGGATTCCCCCACCAGACAAATCACACCACTCGCAGTAACTGCCAGGATGTTTTCTGTGTTCCCATAGCACGTGCACAAACCCCAGCCAGGCTTTGGAACCCGGCCTTCCCTCGGTGTTCTCCTTTCTAAAATCAAATACACGTTCTCTCTGTACTCACCTGTAACCTGGTGCTTCGACAGGGGTTGGGTGAGTCTCCTAAAACTGAACACTCTGTGAAATGACAAAGTCATCATCATCATCATCATCACGGCTAAACTTCGCAAACGAAGATATGGGAAGGGCTCTACCCACACTTGCTACAAGGGGGCTGGTGGCTGAAAAGGCCAATATGAGATAGACAAGTCTGGGTACAACAGGCACAGCTAAAAGTCTCCTTGGGTGGCATTGACAAGGCGCGAGTCTTTCTGCGATGTCTTTTCTCCTCAAGGCTAATTCTGTGTGAGTTTTCAGAGGAGGCAGCAGCATTATAGATGGTGTGTCTCCACAATTCCCGATTTGAGGCCAAAGAGGACCACTGATGGTGGTCAATATGGCCAAGACTAAGGTGCTGTTTCAAGGAGTCCTTATATCTCCTCTTTGGGGCTCCTCTATTGCGGCAGCTGGTGGCGAGTTCCCCATAAAGCACAATCTTAGGGAGGGGGGGATCCTCCATCCTGGAAACGTGCCCTGCCCAGTGCAGTTGTGTTCTCAACAGCATGGCCTCAATACTGGTGACCTCTGTCTGTTCAAGGAGGGTAACATTGGTCACACAGTCAGTCCAGGGGATGTTTAGGATTGTGCGGAGGCAGCGCTGGTGGAAGCGTTCGAGAAGTTGTAGATGATGGCGGTAGATGACCCGTGATTCAGATCCCTATAAAAGAGTAGACAGTACAATGGCTTTATAAACACTAATCTTTGTATTTTTCTTCAGGTGTTTATTGCACCAGACTCTTTTATAAAGCTTCCCGAAAGCACTGTACGCCTTTGCTAACCTGTTAACTATCTCTTTATCAATCCTACCATCCGAGGAGATGATACTTCCCAGGTAGTTAAACTGCTGGACTGATCTAAGCTTTGCTTTACCTAGATAGAAAGTACTCCTGGTGGAAAAGCCATCTTGAGAAACAAAAGAACAAGTAACAGCAGCACAATTCCTCAGCCATTCAAACTGTTGTGGAGGGAAGTAGTAGAAATGCTATTAACGGTTTGAAGGGAAATGTGATCTCCTGGTGTCAGGGAGAACTTGTTAAAGAAGTCTTTAAGGCAAGTGTGTTATTTTTTCAATCAAGACTTCCCTAATGATGGATTTCTAGCAGTTAATGGGGCTGAGCAGCTGTTGTAAGATTTGTGGGTTTTTTCCTCAAGTTGCTTTGCTGGGTTGTGTCTTTCAGAGGTAAATAAAGGCTGTAAAAGTGTTGGTAATAGGTGTAAGGAACATATTTCAGAAAATTTTAATGGAAGACAAAGGTAAACTTATATATAAATTCTAGACTTCTACCAAGTGTTTAAACGGAAACTATTTAACAAACAGGGAAATTCTTAGACTATTTCAATTTTTTTTTAAGTTTTGTGGTGTGGGTTTTTTCCTTGTGTAATCTATTTAGTGGGCTTTTTTAATAGATGGAATAATAAATTTTTTTTTCCACTGACGAGGCTCTTGTTTGAATTCTACTCTTTAAAAGATTCAGTAATTTCACTCTGAATGTACTTTCTTTAAAGGTTCATGGATAGAAGCTCATTTCCCTTAATTTAGATTTAATTCATATTCCTATGTTGACATATAATAAGCCCATCAAAAGGTAAATTATTGTTTAGAATTACACCTTTATAGGCATTAATCTGGAATGAAAAAAATGTATTAATATCCTTCAAAACCCTTGAATGATTCACTTTGACCTCCCTGTGGACATCTCCACCAGATTTTAATTGCATTCTGCTGATGATATGTTTTGGTGGTCTATCACTGAATACTTAAAATAAATTTAGATTAAGATGATTACACACCAAAGAGGCTTTGAGTTCTCTGTGAGAATTCAGTGAATATAATTAAACAAGTTCATAGTTTAGAATTGGGGAAGTTATATTAGTGCAGTGCAAACATTCTCCTTTTTGGTCAAGTTGACCCACTTACAGTTCCAGAGAAAATACCATTCATTTGAGAAAATGGTGATATATAGAATAATAGCTGAAAAACAAAGCAAAACAAGCTTTTTTTATTAAAGTATTCCTGTATTCTGTGTTGCCATTTGGGGTTTACGTTATTGTATCTTGACTCGTAACTTTGTGTGCAACAAAGGATTTGACACTTTAGTATTTGTCCCTTTTGATAGTACTTTCTTCTGAATTCTGAAGCAGGGGGATTGTGATTGGAACATGAAATGTTCTAAAAGATGTCTTCCCTAATCCTGGCATATGTAGCAAAACAGAGATTATTTAATCATTGTTGTTAGCTTTTCTGTCAAAGGGAGACATTAATGTACCTTATTTTTTGATTATACTTAAAAATGGTAACCTTTTACCATAACCCAAATTATTTCTAGCTAATTTTCAGATAATTTTTAAAATGTCATCTGTAAATGCTCAACATGCAATTTATTTCTATTCTCTCTGTTCATCTATTTAAAAAAAAAAAGTCAAAAACATTGAATGAAGTAGCACTATAGGATTCAACTCTTGCAAATGCAAGAAATTTGGGCAGAAGATGCTCTATGGAGGATGACTTTCCATGTCAACTACTCTAACACACCTTGGTAGCTTATGTGCAAGCTGCTGTTCTACAATTTGTAAGTTATTCTCTTTCTGTAGAAGATTACATGATAATACACTTGAATTCAGAGAATTATTTAGCTTGGCTACAAACATTTTTAATGATTGAAACTTGGTATGCCACTATACTTCCTAAGAATTAATCAGTTTCCATGAAAACATGTTGTTTAAATTAATCCAAACTCATTAGCACTACAGAGATGGATACTCAGTAAAAAGCCTCCATTAATTAGCACTGCATCCTGTAATATGCCTACAGCTCATGACCATTTCCTTGATTTTGTGCAGTGTGTGACCTTTTGCATCTGATATTTCACCTACAGCAGAACGATAGCCTGTGTTTTGGGTTGAAAACAGCGAGCGTATGTTATAATGAGTGGCACGTTACTCTCTTTTTCCCAATGAATTCCAAAGCCATAAACAAGATTTCTTGTGTGCCTCATTTTGAATTCAGAGCTCGGTGCAGGTTTTTCATTTGTGTTTTGACACTAGGCGTAGAAATAATAAATTTCAGTTCTTCAGTTTTTAAGCTTATGGAAATTTTGCTCTTTCTCTTTTCTGTAGTTAAAAAGTATTTCTGCAGGATGCTGGACTGACCCTTTTGGTGGAGGGTCAAATATTCTCTCTCTGCTTGTAGTACCAGAAAAACATGAGCATAATAGTTCACAAAATGTATTTATGAGGCATAGAGCAGAGAACAATAATTCCATGCTTCAGGGACCTGCATGTCTGTATGCTCTGTACAAGGGTGCAGAACAATTCTAAACTCATGCCTGTGTTTTCTGAAATAGCTTTTCTTTGTGTTTAAGTCTCTTTTTGCAAATCCCTTGCCTATGGTCACCTAGTCCTTTATGCTTTATTTTCTTGATACATGTCCCATTGCCTATCATTGAACTTGCTCCTTGAATAATGTTCTTGGTTCAGCAAAGAACTAATTAACATCAGGCAATTATGTCCTTGATCGTCAATACATGTAAGACTTTCATCCTTCTTATTATTTCATTTTTATTACTATTTTGTTCTTGTTAACTCAGGCAGTACTCAGTTAACTCAGTTAACATCAGTTAACTCAGATGTCCACTGTCTCTGAAGACCAACTGAATTCTTGTAGGATGTCTGTGTATGGAATGGCAAATTTTAGTTTTATGTCCTTTCAGCTGGCAAGCATAATGATCAAGTGGAAATTTTTTATTTTTTTTTATTTTTCATTTGTGCAAGAGCTAATCTTCAAAAGAGGCCATTGTGTAGATAACACACATGCCTGGAAATAGGAGGGTCGTAGGCAGGTGACCAATAAAAACCACACAGACTTCTCTCTTAAAGAACAACTTCCTCAGCCCGAAAAATAAAACCAACTCACGAAATTCAATTATGTTTTTTTACCTCCATTTTTTAAAAAATCCTTTCCTCCTCCTTTTCCCCAAACTGGTTGTAAACTCCAATTTAACATCGTGATGTATGGTATCATTAATCCTCCTTGAAAGCAAGATGCATAACACTGCAGCATTGGCACCGAGCAAACTTCTGCAGCCTCACTGTCTTCACACCCTTTTGAGTCTCTCTTGTTGCAGCAGAATGAAACTGGACTCATAATAAGTTCAGCTATCGTGCTGTTTGCAGCAGCAAGTGACCTATTATACTGTTCCCTTTCTTTCCCCTCCTTCCTCTCCCCTTTGCTAACACACTATAGCTACAAAACAACGAGACAGGGCTGCTGGTTTATGCTCCAGCAATAAGCTGTTAGGAACAGAGGTCCCTGTAGGGGTAGAATGACCTCTTTTATAAGCAAGGACAAGAGTTTGCTTTGTGGGAGAGAGAAACCTTTTATGCTTTCTTCGGTATTTAATGATTAGTTGGCTCTATCTGCTGCACATTTTTTATTAGGAACTCTCAAACATTTTTTTTTTTTTGTTAATTAATACCATAAGAAGAAGGAAAAATTTGAATGAAATTTAGTATGGTTGCAAGCTTTCTTATTCCTGATCTCGAAAAATTCCTCATACCACAATACTTTGCTTAGCACAAGTGAGCAAAATAACAGTTCTACGATTTGTATCAGTTTAAACCTTATAGCAGTCACAGGTAGTAAACTTCCTTTTTAAATGCCTTGATAGCAAAGCATTTTCTGCAAAAGAGGCAGTTCTGGGTTTGAGACTTTTGTGCAAGGGATTTAGATAAATAAGCAAATTCAGTGAACTTGTGTTCTAAGTGGTTTCATCTTTCAGATGCATGACTGGAGAAGTAAAACTTCGAATAAATCCATCTGCAGCATCCATTTTCTTAATCATACAAGATAAAATACAGATCCACTACTAGTCATATGGCTATTAGATTCTTCTATCAGACTTCACATCTAAATATAAAGCAGATGGTAGAGGATCATTACATCAAACTTGCCTTGGTGTTGCTAAAGACTAGGTATGTATCTGGGCCAGAACTCTCAGTTTCAGTGTGGAGTTTTTGGTAAAATCTCTGAAGTAGCACTAAATATTAATGTGAAAGGTGGTAGTAGAAGTGTGTGCATATGTTTTGTTATTGAAGGGGAGAGGGAGGTTCTGGTTTTTAGTTATGTGCAAAACCACAGTGTTTTGTTATTGTAGCTTAAAAGTAATTAAGTTCTTGTTCCTAATGCCTGTAATTCTTTTACTGTGGTTTGGCTCTGATTCTATTTTGTAAATTACATAAAATAAGACAAAAATATCAGTGCACTTTGAGGAAAAAAAATGTATAAAACATAACATTTTTAAAATTTATTAACACATTTTCATTGAAATAGAACCAAGCTGTTTCTTGAACTCATCTGCATTGAGCTTGTTAAGGTGTTTGTGTAGCTCTTGTGCATCAAAGTTCATTTAAGCTCTGATTACAGCTTAGTATGGAAGTGAGACAAAGAGCATGTGTTAGTTTTTGAAAATATAACTTAATCGATGTTTCATACTGTCGAAAAAGTAACTGCTGGAAGAGTTAAGGGGGTCCAAGGTGCAATTAATGTTTCTGTCTTGCAGTTTGCAAGTATAGCCTAAACTTTTTTACATTCATTCGCAGGATCAGGAATTTGTTGTAAGTACCTATTCCACGTGTGTGATCCTTTAAATCAAGTTCCTGTTATGTCTTTGTATGTTTTGAGACTTTCATACCATGAATATATACTAAAGTGTAGAATTTATGTAAATACATGGGAACTTTAATCATTTGTTAGTATAAACATTTACTGAAGTATGTTGGTAAGGAGAAAGAAAACTACCTTGAATTTTGGTACGAAGTAGACAACACTGGCAAACAGAATCTTCCAAAGTGATATTGGTCAGTGTTCTACTTTTAAAATACTGTTATCCCACATAGGTGGAATAATCTCAGTCTGTGTAATTTAGTCTGTATCTCACCTTGCAGTAATTTCCAATCATTTGTTCTCAAAAATATGCCAACCATAAAAGTGAGTGTGTTCATTTCCTAAGCTCTCTAATATATGTGTCATCCAGTGGGTACTAGAAACCACAACTGTTTTAAAGGCTTGTACTGAATTAAGCACTTGCAAAACACAGCTCTAGTTTTTGTGATTGCAGACTGACATCCAGAAGTAATAGAAATAATCCTGCAATGAAAAGTATCCAAGTGTGTCGAGAGTGTTGGCTGATGTCATTATGGGGCTGTTCCCTCTCATTATTCAAAGAACATGACAACCAGGGGAGATTTTTGATGACTGCAAGAAGGGGAATGTCACCCTGCCCTTCAGGAGGAGCAAGAATGAGATCTAGGGAACTACAGGGCAGCCAAACCCTATGGGCAAACCCTCCTAGAAGCCACCTCTGGGCACAGGAGGACAAGAGAGTCTTGGGAACAGCTGACAGAGATTTACCAACTGCAAACCATGTCACTGGCCTGAGTGACTTTTCTGATGGGATGTCTGGCATTGTAGCAGAGAGGAGGGCAGTGGAATTTTCGTATTTTGGGATGGGTTGGTTTGGGGGGGTCTGGGGGGCGAGGTAGGGGTTGGGTTTTTTTGTCTTTGGGGTTTGGGTTGGAGTTGAGTTTGTCTGTTTTTCTTTAGGGGTTTTCTGGTGGATTGTTTTGGGTTTGTTTTTTTTTTTTTTTAGTGTGGTTTGTTTGAATTTGTTTACCTTGAATTTAGCTGTGATTTCAGCATAGTCTTCCATAATATTGTTAGATCAGTGAGATGTGGACAGAAAAAATGGACTGTAAGGTGGCTGAAAAAATTGGAAAGACTTACCAGGCTCCCAGGGTGGTGATCCAAGGTTTAAAATCTAGGTGGTTGTTCTGGTGTTTTGCAGGGATTGATCCTGGAGCCAGTATTTCATGTCTTTATGAACAAGGTGGACAGTGAGATAGAATTTGAGGAATCTGGGAGATGATGCCCAAATCAGGGGCATATTTGGCTGGCTGGAGAGTAGGGTTAGTATTGCAAATTACCTCAACTTCCTGGAGAAATGGACTCACTCTAACTTCATGAATTTCATCAAAGGCACAGAGAGAGTGCTCTGTCCAGTGTTGCCCTCCCAGGACAAAGCTGCTGACATCCTGCAACAGTTCAGCTGAGGGACACTGAAATTATGAAGAGGATGGAGCACATAACATCCAAGGAACGGATTTGTGGAGCTTTTGAAGAGAAAGCTAAGAGATTTTATAGCTGTTTATGACTGTCTAATGGAAGGGTATGGAGAAGGCAGAGCCAGACTGTCTTGTAGTCAGACACGTCTTGCAGAGATAGGGTGAAAGCTGGAACACAGGAAATTGCAGTTAGGTGCAAGTAAAAATATTTTGCCCTTAGGGTGGTCAAATATTGGAACAGATTACCCATAGTGGCTGCAGTATTTCTATCCTTGGAAATATTCAGAGCACAACTCCAGCAGGACCTGAGCAATCTCATCTAATTGGACCTGATTTGAGCAGGAGATTGGATTAAATGACCTCCAGAGGTCCCTTGCAACATAAGCTATTCTGTGATCCAGTGAAAAGAAATTTTCACTGTTTGTACAGAATTGGCTTTCCTGATGACCACATAAAAAGGAATTTGTTCAGGCTTTTAGATTGTCACTGTGTGTAGTGGGTCCTTATGTAATACTAATCAATGCTTCAGATCAATTTATGCTATTAAAGAGATATTTTAAAATTCTTGATTACGACTCTAATGGTGACAATTCAGAGAAATATTTTTCTAGTCCTCATTTTGAAGTGCACTAATTCTGAACAACTTTTCCTGTCCACTCAACCAGCTGTTGCTTCCTCCTGTGATGTGAAGGTCTGGTTAGGCCAGGCCTCCTTTTGCTAAACTTTCTCTTTTAATGGGAGTTTTGAGGATCTAGTGGTTTCTCCAGGTGTTGCATTCCAGTAGGTCAGCTCACATGCATGATGTCATTCAGATCTTGTTCTCCTGTTTGTGGCAAGCATTAAGAAAAGAGGAGTGGGCAGTCATCTTTCATATCCTTAAGACTGTCCAGAAGGGTGAAAAGGTAGATCTTTTGAAAAGAGGAATTATTTATGGGCATAATAAAGACCCTCTAGGAATTCAGGCTATAAGACACTAAGCCAGAGCTTTGTCCCTCAAGGCAAAAAGGAGACTCTGATGGGACCAGTTTTTATGTAGTGTGTTGTGAGCAGAACTGCAGTACTGCATTCATCTGAATTACATATTGCTGAACCATGATGTTGTGGTTTTAAGTAACCAGAGTTTTTTATTAGCTGGGGGGGCTAGGAGAGAGGCTTCTTTAAGAAGCTGCTAGAGTTTTTCTCTGCTCTAAGCTAGCCAAGGTCAGGCAACAACGCCTCTGTGATAACATATTTAAGAAGGAGTAGAGAAAGAAAGTCTGCGCAGAACATCATGGCCGCTTAAGAGACAGGAGGGTGCGGAGCTTGATTAGCACCAAGGTCAGAGAGAGGAGAAAGAGAAGATGCCTTAAACACTGGAATAGGGCCCCAGCAATCTGTGAGGAATCATAGGGGCAAAGATTCTTCAGCCTGTGAACCCGTGGAAAAAGTGGGAGATTTTTCCACGCTGGAACAGAGACATGCCGGAAAAGAGAGGCTGTGATCCTGTGTTTGGAGCAGAGGGGCCTGGTGGAACCCCGTGGGCCGTGAGAAGAANGTAGTTAATAAACAGTTGCTTGTAATCCTTATCACAAAAGTCGGAGGTTTTTTTTTCCCTTCTCTGAGAATTTTAGATCTATGTGTGGGCTCTCGGCTTTTAGCCAGAGTCAAACCATGACACATGAGCTGACCCACACTTTATAGATACAGAAAACACATTGATCTTTAGGTCATAGCTTGACAGCTTGCCTCTTTCACCAGGTCTGTACCTAGGCCTGTCTTTTTTTTCTTCAGTCTACTTCTTTTGTCATCTGCTTGGCAGATATCCTGCAGTTTCTAGTTGTGACAGTTAGATGTGAGTTACTTTCTGAGTAACTGGGGCAAGTTTGGACAGGATTGTGTATAACTCATTCTCTCTCTTCTCTAGAAGCCTTGTATATATACAGAATTGTATAGGGGTTTCTTGGTGTACTGGAAACAAATCCTTCCAGTTCTCTGTTAGCATCAGTGAGTTGTTGCCAATTTGATTTTCTCTTTCAGTAACTTCCTGCAATGAGATAATTCAATGTTGATCTGTGTGGTTGAACTGGCTGGCTTAAGGGGAGGACTGGACTCTTACATGATGAATCAATGCTTGCAGAGTACTTCAGAATTATAGGAGGAACTTGATTCCTCCAAGTCTCTGTTTCTGTTTAAACGTGCATTATATTCAGGTTGATACAACGATGCACTTTATGCACAGATATCTTGACAATTTCCCAGTTAAGGCACTCATTCAGCAAAGTAGTCTGGCACATGCACTGCATCAGGTAGTAAATAGTGCCTGTAAAATCCAAGCTGATTGAAAAAGGGGAACCTCAAATAATTGAAGGCAAAATAAATTAGTGTAGGCTAAGCTCATTCTGAACAATGAACATGTTTCCAAAGAGTTTGATTTTTTTCTAAGCCTTTCTCCCTGTCTTTGGCCTTTTTTTTTTTTTTTTAAAATAAATCTAAGGGTGTCGTGATCAGATTGATTGTCCTCAAGTCTGCAAGCAGATTTTGACAAACATTTAAGTGAGGCCTCCCCTCGGCAGATGGTCTATCAGATTTCTGTTGTGCAGTGGAAGAGGTCTTTCTGTGGTCTGTACAGCACTGCAGGCTGTCAGAAGAATTCACTGTTGGAGAAGGAATTGCAAGGAGCTCAGGCAGTTATTGATAAGCATATGTGGGCTACTGAGAAGGTCAGAGATGGGGGCCTCCCACCAAGGCAGCCTGCAGAGCATTGTGCTGCTGGAAAAGCACTCCTGTTCACATTAGAAAATCTGGGAGGAAAGAGGAAAACAGGACGGGAAGGAGAAGCAAAAAATAAGGGGATTTTGGGATTGAATTTCATTTGTACAAAGGTACAGCAGGTTAAGTAGGAGAATTTCCAATATTTTAACACCTTCGGGTGTTTTTGTAGATTGAAGTAAATGTCTTTTTCAGATGAAGTACATTTCCCTTCCCTTTAAAGGATGTTCAGTACCACCAAAAACAGTGTTTACAATAGTGACATGATGATAAAGTGAAATAAAAATGCTAGAAATTTTTTATTAAAGAAATTAATAATCTCAGTTGGTCTCTGAAACAGAAATGCACATATCTCATAAAAGTGATAACTGTAGGATTTCTTATCTTTATGACAAGGATGGTTTACCCCCTCCCCCCCATGAAGTTAAACCCCGTGTCACATAATCTGCAGTGAGTATTCTCTGTTGAGCCATTGGAGAAGGAAGAGGTTCAGAACTTCCTTCATTTGCTTGGAACATATTCTTTTCCCAACATTTTTCATTCTCAGTCATCTCCAATTACAGCAGAGCAGAGATCAGAAGCCTACTGTAGAGGTTTCTCTTTTGTGCTGGGTAGTGATGGCAGAGTGAGAAATAAACTGTGAGCTGTGACCAAAGGCAGACTTGTAATTACTTGGATATAATGATAATTGGCCTTAATGCTGCAACAAATGCTCTGAGTTTGCACATCTGAACTCTGCCGTTTAGATCAATTTTCTTGTTTACTAAATCATCTTGCCTTTGTTAGCACCAAAACTACTCAGTAACAGAATGGTGAATGATCCAGTGAGGTTCACTGCAAAAGAAAGGAAAAAAATTCTCCCTGGGGCTGGAGTTTAGAGGGGAGTAAGGTGAAGTGAAAATAGGAACTGTTGATTGAGTTCATTTAATACTGTTTGAGAGGTCTGTTGTTTTCTCCTCTTACCTGGTGTAAGTTCAGACTCCTAAACTGCAGATGCAAAGGACCAACATAAATAGCCTAAAAACAGCTGACACAAAACCTCTGTCACACACAGTTATATACAAAGTTGATTTACCCTACTTTTAAATACTTATCACTCACAGCAGCTTCACTGTTTGAAGATATGTTTTGTCAGCCTGAAATTTGGACATGAACTTTCTCCTAAAATCCAGGTGTCCTTCCCCCTCTCCATCCCCCCATATTAAGATTACATCCTTGGCTCTCTCAGCACGAATTATTCCCATTGCTTGTTGTTCAACACCCTGATCGGAGAGCAGATGAGACAGTTATTCCTGTTGTTGCTGATTTACTATTACAGCTGCTTCCTCTTCTTGTGATTTAATTTGAAGTTTCAGCCCACCAGGGGGCTAATGGTCCCCACCTATTCAGCTTTAAAAGCTCACTGTTGTTTTCCACCGGAATGTTATTTCCATTCCTAGCCAGTGATTTATTTTTTTTTCCTCAGTGTTCATCTGATGACTGTGAGGCAGTATTCCATTAGCCATTTTCATGTGAAAAAAGAAAAAAGAAAATCCAGCCTCAAACCCATGCAACACCTTATGTTGAAAGCNTATATTTCATATATACAATTCACTTTTTTTTTTTCCGTATTTGAAGAAAATTTGGGCAGGCAGCAAACCCTAGAGTGTGTTTCATGATTTGGTACTGCTTGTGATGAGATGAATTCCAAAACCATTACCAAGTGCAGTGGAATCCCCTGTGTGATTGGATCCTGCCAGCAGGTTCTGTGCAAGGAGCTCAGTCTGAGTGTGACTACAAAGTTGTGACTGCAAGTGGACAACCAAAGAGCCAGGAATGCTTTACACCAGATTTCTTACAAGATCAGAGTTATACATCTCTCTTACTAACTTATTCTTGAAGCAAAACTTGAGAAGTGTTGAGGGTTTGGGTTCACTTTAATTTTTAAGTATTATAAATGACCTTGAAAACACAGGATTAACTTTGATGATCAATCTTTATTGTTACAGTGTGAGTTTAAGAGTAGCAGTCTTGAGTATACATCTTGTAAAACATTTGGTTTTCTAGGTTTATTACTTTTTATGTGATTAAAGTCTATGTACGTATTTTTGTTTTTCTGATCTTAAGTATATATTGTAACATAAACATTTACATTTTATGATACATTCTCTGCTGGTCTAAAGAGTGCTTTGATGAATTATGCTCCTTATAGTGTTTGTATGTTTCCTTTACTGGTTCATCATTGGTTTTAGAAATTTTCACTGAATTTATGCTATCTTACCTTGTTAGAGAATCACAGATGTCTTCCTCATATGCACCCTGTTTTTGATGGCTTATTTCTTGCTTTGGGGTGGTAAGGAAGGGGAGAGAGCCTTTCATTGCAAACAGGGTGAAAGCAGGGCAGACCAACAGAAGTGATTATGTAAAACCTCGTTGCTTTCAACTATTATTAAAGGGTGGTACAATCTTTCCCTTCTTTTGAGTAGGAGGATATTATTACCAAATATCAGTGTTCAAGGTTGTTATTTACAATATAAATCAAATATACTACTTCCTAAGGCTCTGATTGATGGAAAATAAAGCATTAACTGCCAGGAAACAGGTTTTCCTGCACTATCACTCAGTCGTGCAGTGGTCACTAACCTTTTCAATACAACCTTAATATTGCATTGCAAATTATATAATTTTAGGAGTGCAAGTTTTTAATATTTATTCCAGGAGGGACATTAATCACAGTGCTTTAGAGCTAGTTTTGCTTTTTGGAAGCTTACCAGTTAATAAGCTAAGTACTAGTCATAACCATTAATGCAAACTCTGCTTGGGTAATGTTGCTTGGGGTGTTTAATGAATTAGGCTCAAAAAATAGAACAGAATACTAAACTTGACTGACTTGCTGTAGAGGCAGCACAGAATTAGTCATTGGCTGTGAATGTTAATCACTCCACAGCAATGATAATTTACAGCATTGTTGTAGCACTCTTGTGCTCATAAAATGAACTTAATAACCCACTGCTACCCATGGGATAAGCCTTCCTTCTCCTTCCCTCCCCCCTCGCATTTGAATACCCAGTCTGGCTGCATAATAGCCTTGTGAAATCCTGCATTTAAAAGAGTGAGCAGCTGTATGATAAAATAAACAGCTCTGAACCAGATTTGTTAATTATCTCTCTCTTTTATTCGCAGAAGGTGTGTGTGAGATATGGCTGACCAGTGAAGACACAGGGGCTTATGGCAGAGACATTGGCACAGACCTGCCCACGCTGCTGTGGAAGCTGGTACAAGTTATTCCTGAGGGAGCTATGCTGAGGCTTGGCATGACAAACCCTCCCTATATTTTAGAGCATCTGGAGGTAAGGAAGAAAAGAGAATCATTTCTATCCCAGCACAGGCAGCATGGAACCTTGTGTGGAGTGTGTTTCATTTTCGGCGGTAGCTTGAAAGCATCATAGACTTCATGTAAATTTATGGAATTAGACTAATAGTGTTAAGCCATTTCCCTGACACAGCAAAGTTATAGAGATGATAATATACTCAAATAATTTTCCAATTATAATATTACTGAGATGTCTGACCTGTAGGACTTTATTATATGTGTTTATGTCTGATGTTCCCAAGAACCAAAGAATATGTCATTAGCAGGTACTGGGCTATGGGATTGAATTTGTGTTCCTGCTACACCTCAGACAAATATTTCTAGAAACACTGTATGCTGGTCTCACTCAATGATGTATTCATTATCTGATTTCAGATGTTATTTTTAGAGGCTTTAGAGCTTCCACGGTAAGAAATCAAAATCTAAGTGCATATCTGTGTTTAAAAAAGAATGTTACAAAGTAGTTCAGTGAGATTAGAAGTAACAAAGTGTATAATGGTGTGGATTTGAAAGTTTATCCTGTGCATGCAAAGGAGAAATTGAGAGTCTCTTCCCAAAGGTAGGTTGGTTTTGTTGTGTTCTGTTATCAGATGAATTTACTGAAATTCCTGGGAACTGTTCACAGAATGAACCTGACTTTAAAGGGGAGAAAAACGAAAGGGAAGGATGTAGTTTAAGGTAAATTTTGTAACCATGTGCATCAGCAATACTCAGGCAAATAGCTGGTGTCCATGATGCTTTCACAAAGATATTACGGCATTAATAGTTGCACTGGTGTTTTTTTAAGATGTGAAGGACAGTATTTTCTCACC
>WEIV01001473.1:64836-79210 GCA_013390005.1 Calyptomena viridis
TGGGCTGCAAAAAAAAAAAAGAAAAGAGAAAAAAGTAGGGGCAGGGGTGTGAGGGGATGTTTACTATTTCCTTTGGTATTATGTTAAATGCTTATTTGTCCTGTGTGTGTGCATCTTTGCTTACTCTGTGTATTCCTATTCTATTTTTTAGTACTAAAATGGTCTGTCTCTCCTGTTCTTCCTCCTGAAGTGTTCTTTTTCTTTGAGGTTTTCAAATACAGCACATTTCCTTGCAATTACTCCTGAAGACATGGTGTCATGGGAACACGAGCTCACCCCAAAGTAAATGTATTTTTTGATATTGTGGGATTAGGAAATGGATGAATCTTTGCAGTGCTTTGGTATACATTTTGTCACACCACTTTCTCTAATCTAGAGTTTTAACATCTTGGATTCAGCAGATCCTAGTGTCTGTAAATGCGTGGTGACATGTTCATTTCCAGCTGGTGGAATATGATTTGGCTTAATAAGTGTCAAAATAAGAACCCATTTAACTCTTCGTGATGGTTTTACACTGTATTTGTAAATCTTGGGTGCTCTCAAAAACTTTAACACTGTTATTATATCGAGAACTTTGATGAACAACAAAGGTTTCCTTCCAGGCAACGTGGAAGGGAATATTTGTGTTCCTGGGAATGAAGCTCCTGGTCTTTATTAACACTAGTAGAAAACATGCTTAGAGATATACAGAGAAAGAAATGGTTTTATTTATGCAAAATTCAGTTTTCCATCAAGACAGAATGTTTTATGCATGCATCTCGTGCTCTGCTGTATTTAATAATCTGTGAATAAAAATTGGTGTTGCAAACAGGGGTTAACATTAAGTAGCACACTGCTTGACCAGCTAAAGCTGTGCGTATTTAACTGTACCTTACTTATGATTTGCTCATATGAATGTTTCTCTTGCTCATTAGGTAGCACGAGAATGAAGAATATTTAAATGCAGACAGATCCCCACTCAGTCTTGTGTTGAGTGTCAGGTTGTCTGTCAGTTGTTTATAATACTGTCTCATCCAGGAGCTGCAGCTTATTTCTTTGGTGAATTACTAGCAGAAAATAAAAATCACCATTAATTGAGCAATACCTGTTCAAAGAATGGGTAGTGCATATATGGGACACTGCATTTCTCCTAAGTGGGAATTTTATCAGCTACTGACTCCTTCAAAGCATTGAGGTAGAAACTATTGTCAAATATATAGCTTGTATAACAAACTGTGCTGTCTTCTTTTAGTATTTCTGCCTTCATTGTTAAATAAGATTTCACTTTCCTAATTATTTATATTACAATAAGTAAATTTCTACCAACTACTCTCCATGCTGTTCCCAAAGCTTCTCTTTAGTTTAGATGCATAAACCCTTTTGTTTTCTTTGATAGATGAGCTGTCACATTCACTGTGCCTCACAACATCATCTACATAATCTCCAGAAAGACTGCTTGCTTCGTTAGGCTTTGGCATTTGTTTAAAAAAAGATTGATTTTTTTTTTTTGAGGTGATTATTCTTTAAAAATGAGAAGAAGGAAATAACATGTGTTCTAGAAACTTAAAAAAACCTGCACAATAATACTGGTTTTGGGTTTCTGTACCATTGTTAATTGAGGAAAAGACATATCTTCTACCCAGTCTTTGAATTCAGTTGGTTTGGTTGTGTTAAATGTGCAAGGGCTGCCAAAGAATGTAAATTCTGTGATATCAGTCTTATCGTCGTGGTTTGGAATATTTTTATTCGGTTTTACTGTGAAATTTAGGTCAGCTCACAAAAGGAAGTGATAGTACTTGCCTAAAGGTTTACGTTTTGATTAAAACCTTCCACTATTTTCCTTCCCCTGGAACCTGCTGGAACAGACCCTATTTTAGGTATCATACTTGCTTGTTTGAAACAGAGGGAAACAATAGAGAGGCTTCCTGGCACTGCTGTGTTCTGGTTCAGCTGAACTCTGGAGGGGTGTGCCATTCATTCTATGACTTCCTTCTGAGCAGAAACCATCAATTCTTTTCTGTCCTATGGGATTCTCATTTTTGAGGTGATGAACAAATGCGTATTATGGATGAAACTAGCAATCCATTTCACTCATTCAGCTTTCTGAAGACAAAAGGTAATGTGACAGTCCTACTCACCTATTGTGTGTGCCTCTCTATGCTTTAATTAATTTTCAGGGTTTTATTAGCATAAAGTATGATTGAGACAGAGAGTTATTTAAAGTAGCAGTGTGCTGTTGCAATAAATCACCTTTTTAGGGAACTTCACAATATGTGTTTCTAACACATACTGCAAAGTGGAGTATTAATTTACTTCTGGAAAAAAAAATGTTTCATTTGAGAAGTGCTTAATGATGAGAAATTAGAGAGCAACACAGAGAAAATGAAAAAGTTTGTGTTTTCTTGCACGTCAGAATTAACCATTTCACAAGGAAATAGCTATTTGGTTGGCTGGCTTTAAGTCATTAAACCATTACTCTAGCCATTAATTAAATGTACATTTTACCTTAAAGTGAATGGATTTATTGAAACTGGAGAAACAGCACTGAAGCTCCACAAAGTCTCTTTAGGATTGTAATGATGGCTGCAGCAGCAGCAACAATAACAGTTCTCATCTTCCAAAGCACTGAACCATTTTACTGCATCTTTCCAGCTATGCAACTTCCATCAGTTCCTGTGGGAACTGAAGGTGTGCAATACCTTGTGGAAATTAGTGTGATATTAGTGCTGAATGTGTCACTGAACCAGCTGTGTTTTGGTGACGTAGAGACTCAGATGTACTTGGGCTCAGGGCTCACTACAAACTGAGTAATAATGATCTAAACCAATGCAGATGCTGATGCTTAACATTTTACCCAATGGAAAGTCAGTCTTACTTTAATATTGCAAGTACATTGTGATATGGATTCCAACTTGCTTGTTGTGAGGTAACTCAGGTTTAAGACATATATACTGGGAATTGCTGTTTTATCAGATATATACAAAAAAAGGGTACTCTTCAACAAATCTCTCTTTGTTCTTAGATAACCATGTATAATCTTTGAGAGAAATGTATGTACCTGATATTTTTGTGTTTAAAAATCAGGCAGCTGGTATTTGATGCTGTGTGCTTCCTTGTTTGTGCACTAACTCACAGGAAGAGATGCAACAAACCTGAACTGAAGCTTTGGACTGGGAAATACAGTTACTGTGTTGTGATATTGTCTGAATATCACTTTTTGTGCAAGAACTGGGCTAACTCATTTTTAATAAAGGAAGATGTGTCAAGCTTTTGAAAGCATATTAGATATTTTTGTTATGGCTTGATTTGTTTTTTTAAAGAGATTAGGCTTAATATGTAGCTATGAGGGAGAAAAAATGTTTAGCTAACTATGATTGTTTGTTTTCTGAGGTTCGAAGCAGTAGAGAATCCTGCACCTAGGAGAACAGCTGGGAACAGCTAGGGCTGAGCATATGGCTCTCACAGCTAGTTTTCCTATCAGCAGATCACAGCTTGCAGTCTGGTTTATATCCACTTCTAAGGGTGGCCTGAGCTAATACCAGTTTTCTGTTTAGTATTGTAGAAGGCATTTTTCCCATATGACAAAACAGATTTTTGCCCTCCATCTGGCAACGCGAAGATTTGATTTTAAGTTTCAAATTACATTGGCTTCTAACTGCTCCAATGTGACTTGCCTTTATCCTGATGATAGGATAAAGACCTGAGTATGTCATGTCAGATTACATGGGGTAGGGCTTGCCACTAAGCCTGCCCATCGTGCAGCTTCATTACAACTCCCCCAGTTCATATACAGAGGAGGGAGAGGCATTGCCTTCCAGCCAGTGTCCTTGGGGAGGTTTGCAGTTGTACATCCCACGTGTTCTTAGGTTTTTACAGCCCCACATGGGGGTTGGGGAGGCAGGAGAGAGTTCCCTGTTCATTAGTTTTGACAAAACTGTTACGGGCTTTCCAGCCTTGATCGTCCTGTGTCATCATTGCCGTTCCTGCATCGCAACATCACGTCTGTTCCTGAGCTGTGCTGCAGCACAGGAGTTTATAAAATGGGCCACAAGCACTTGATTTTCATCCAGACTGTGCTGGTGGTGGCACCACTCGGCTTCTGAAGGACAACAGTCAGCAGACACCCCTTGTGACGTCCCACACCAACATCTGCCACAAGGGCATGAAGTTTTGAGGGAGTGCCATTGTCGTGTCTCCGTATGGATGAGGGTTTCTTTGGACTTCACTGCTGGCAGAGGACAGTCCTTTTGCAAACTATTCACTTCATTGTGACTCAAACACGAGGCAGAATTCAAATACTGGGTTTTGGCCTACTTTAGGTTAGGTTTTGGCCTACTTTAGCTTGGTAGGACTGACATGAAGATGCGTAGATACTGATGTTTATAGTCTCTGTGGATGCACTGTGGTGTCATTACAAACAGGAGAAGTGATTTTCTGGTTAGGTGGTTAAACTTGTGTATTGTAGGATAAAAAATACTGACTAGCTAGAAATCTTTCTGGGTATGTGCCTTGTGTTCTGAGGTACTTCAGCTGGTAAAAACTGGAAAAAAATCTATTTCCTATGTGATTGGTATCCTAAAGGATGTTTCACATACCTTGTTAGATTCCAAATGTAGATGACTCCTATTTTTTGTAAAGTCAGGTTTAAACAATTTGTGCTGCNGCCCATCGTGCAGCTTCATTACAACTCCCCCAGTTCACATACAGAGGAGGGAGAGGCATTGCCTTCCAGCCAGTGTCCTTGGGGAGGTTTGCAGTTGTACATCCCACGTGTTCTTAGGTTTTTACAGCCCCACATGGGGGTTGGGGAGGCAGGAGAGAGTTCCCTGTTCATTAGTTTTGACAAAACTGTTACGGGCTTTCCAGCCTTGATCGTCCTGTGTCATCATTGCCGTTCCTGCATCGCAACATCACGTCTGTTCCTGAGCTGTGCTGCAGCACAGGAGTTTATAAAATGGGCCACAAGCACTTGATTTTCATCCAGACTGTGCTGGTGGTGGCACCACTCGGCTTCTGAAAGAGAACAGTCAGCAGACACCCCTAACATCTGCCACAAAGGGATGAAGTTTTGAGGGAGTGCCATTGTTGTGTCTCCATATGGATGAGGGTTTCTTTGGACTTCACCGCTGGCAGAGGACAGTCCTTTTGCAAACTATTCACTTCATTGTGACTCAAACACGAGGCAGAATTCAAATACTGGGTTTTGGCCTACTTTAGGTTAGGTTTTGGCCTACTTTAGCTTGGTAGGACTGACATGAAGATGCGTAGATACTGATGTTTATAGTCTCTGTGGATGCACTGTGGTGTCATTACAAACAGGAGAAGTGATTTTCTGGTTAGGTGGTTAAACTTGTGTATTGTAGGATAAAAAATACTGACTAGCTAGAAATCTTTCTGGGTATGTGCCTTGTGTTCTGAGGTACTTCAGCTGGTAAAAACTGGAAAAAAATCTATTTCCTATGTGATTGGTATCCTAAAGGATGTTTCACATACCTTGTTAGATTCCAAATGTAGATGACTCCTATTTTTTGTAAAGTCAGGTTTAAACAATTTGTGCTGCCCTTTGACCTTTTCGTTTCTACATGACATGTCATTTTTGTGTCCCATGTCCTTTCATTCATAGACACATTATCACACTCCAGGGCAATCAGCTGTTTCAGTCATTATGAAAGACAAAAATGTTCTTTCACAGTCATATAATTTCAAAAAGTTGTTCATTTATTGTTTGCAGATGGAAATAAAATTCTATATTACATTTTTTCTTCTAACTGAAATATGTAATTATATCTAGTAACACAAAGCACTTTGTAAAAAAAAAGTAAAATATATATTTATAAAAAACCAGCAGGAAACAGATGTTAAGCTTAGAATGTTGAGACACTGTGAAGTACCATTATGCACATGATGTCAGCTAGTAGTTTTATTAAGTAATGAATTCAAGTATTCTGTGTGCAATCTGTGGTATGGGAAAATCAGTCAGCATTGACTACGTATGACTGTTCAGTGCATAGTAGCTCTAATTTAATCAAACCTATGTGGTAAAGAATGTTGGTGTCATTTGAGGTGTAGGAGGATGAAAGGTAAGACTGGAACAATCTTACCTTAAAGTTCAAGGTTAGAATGTGATATTTATATCTGAGCATTGCAAAGTTTGGAAGATTGATTTATCCAGATTTCTGATGTAATCGTGCAAAGCTTTTGTTTAGTTTATTATTTTTCTTTATTTCTGAACGGCTCACTTTGAGTTTCTGGTTATAAAAGGTAAAGTTAAGACCACCAGTGGTAGTTAAAATTGAGTGACAATGAAGCAATGGGTCATCAGGTATTTCTGTCTTGTGTTTGGTTTGTGTTAATACTTTGTGTTCTGCTAAATTCACAGAGTTAATTGTTACAATCCTCAAGTACCTTCTGGGAGATCAGTTAATCAGTAGGAACTTTCATTCAAAGCACATGCTGCATATTTTGTGATACAGAAAGTAAGCAAAGAAAGGAGTTGGCAGTTTGCAACCATCTCATCTCTTGAAAGAGCTTTGAGTGTCCAGACCATACCTGGAACCCTTTCAGTGTTGTGTGTGGGATGAGGTATCTGTGCAGCCAACACCTCCTGTTTCACAGTTCCCAGAATATTCCAGGATGGAATGCACTACACTAATGCAGCTACACTGTATAAGTAATGTGTGTGTTGTATATGTGCATTTCTCATACGTATGACAAGCAATTTACTTTCTAGGGAAAGCAAGTTTTTTATATTAGGGGACTGATGTGCATCTTTCTAAACCCAAATGATGCAGTGGAATAGTCAGTAATGTTTTTGAGATGACATTTGTGGCTCTCTCTGCATGCCAGGACCTGTAGTGACTGTTGAAAAGTTCAGCTAATTAATGCCAGGCATTTTGTGTCCCATTACTGCAGAACCAAGGGAAATTACTTCAAATGACAGCAGTTGTGTTCTTAATCTTGAAAGTTACTGACAACAGTGATTGCAGAAGACATGTTTTCCTTTTTTTTTTACATGGGGGATAACTAGAAGAAGCAGTTCTGATTAGTCTTGTTTAACTGTGGCTGCTGAACACTGTCAGTTTAGTTCTTCTTACAGGAGTTGAAAGCTCTTTCTTGGCCACATCCCCCTGAAGGAGATCAAATATGAGACCAGCATGTTACTGTAAGATAAGCAACTAGTGGATTTGGGTGGGTTTGGTTTCTTTTTAAATCCTGTGCATAGGAAAACACTTTCGAGATTTTAGAATTTGTTTTTCCCTCTTCATACTTCACAGCAAAATTTTATTTTTTGGAGGCAAAGAAGAGAAATCAATATTTTTCACATAACTAGAGAATTTCCACACTTTTGACTTTAAAAAAATCAAAATTTTATGGTAAAACAAGGTCGTTTTTTTAAAATGTAATATTTCTATCCCAAGCAAAGACAGTGAATCTGTTTTTTTCCCCTATAAAATGATTCTCAGCCTTAAAAAAGCTAGAATAAAAGAACACATTTGTATCAAGAAATTCTAATAAATAATTTATTACTTTCAAAAAGAATTCACAAAGTGATCACATATTGAAGAGGTTGTTATTCAGAAGATGCAAAATTTGAGAGGAGTGACAAAGAATTAATTTTTTTTCCATATTGTAGAATGACTTCTTTTTAAGAACTTGGCAGATTCAGAAGCATGTTAAGAAACTTGACTTTCATTAGTTTCTTATAAATATGTTTTTGAAGATTGAATGAAGTACTTGGAACTAACAGATAAGCAAAATGATGGGCCTGTGCTCCACAGCTCAGGTTTCAGCCCTTTTGCTATTTCTCATGTTATAGAAACATATTTTATTGCTGATAAGCAAAAAAAATCAGTTGACTACTAGAATACTTCATATAAATTACATTTACAGGATTTTCTAAAGCTTAAAGAGAAAGCAAAGTCTTTCTGATTTTGTTACTGTATTTTACGGAACTTGTTCCAAGCCATTTCATTTTTGAAAATATATTCTAGCTGAACATCTAAAATTATTAAGGGCATAGGCAAGTGGTTCCATTTGAAATGGACACATAAAATTTATATGGATGCATGGTGTCCTTTACTTTTTTTTTACATGAAACCACTTTTTTTTTTTGCATGAAATTACCTCCAGCTTCCACTGAGAGCCAGGTTCACTGTACTCAGTTTTCTGTGCATCAGTTGTGTGCCCTGCATTATAAGTGTAGATATTACTGTAATGTGGAGTTTACACACCTGAGACAGAGCAGCTGTTCCACTGAACAATGTCACCACTTCTCTTAGACATTTATAGAATAGTATCTTAGACAGAAACTTTCAAAACTGCTCTCAGAAGTGATTTGGTAGGGTTTGGGGTTTGTACACCTGTTTGTCACATGAAAGGTGGGTGTTGTGAAAGCGTTTTTCTTTCTTGCTCTAAAAATCAGTGCCTTTAAAAGGTGGGTTCCTGAAAGTTAAAAGGCATGAGAATGTCTGCTTTCTCTTTGAACAAACTAGGCCAACCTTGCAGAAATACAGAGAGAAAATCAAGATGCTGGACTATTACTGCTGACTAATGATCTGGAAAGAATTTGTAAATAGTTTCATCTTGACAACTAAATCTGGCAGCAGTGTGTGTTGTCAGACAGAATATCTGTGCTATCAAACAAAACAGAAGTGGTCTGAGTGACCTGAGTGGAGTGTGCAGAATGCAGGCAGTGCAATGCTCACTCCCAGGTCATTTCCTGTGTGCTCACAGCGCAGGGAGAAAGGGAAAACCTGAAGTGAAAACCTGGTTGTGGATGTGATGTTGTTCTATATCCCAATTCACTTATTTCTTGCAGGATAAAAGTTAACAAGCTCTATGGTACCATATTGCACACAGTCTAGATGGTGGTTTGTCTCAGCTTTTAAAAATACTTAATTACTCGACTGTATGTCATTAATTTTCTAAATAATAAAAATGAAAGAAAAGGGACCACCATATTCTATTCTCCTTCTCATGTTCCATCAGTTGTGGGATTTGGTTTGCCTTTAATTTGGAAGTTTGCTTGCATTTTGCTATTACCTTTACTTCTTTTTTTCTTTCTGACCTTTTGCATTTGTACAAGATGTATAACATCCTGTGTCTTTTTCAAGCTGTCACTCCTCTTTTAAGTGGCCCCCTGATTAATTCTATTTATTTTATAGTTAAGCCCTTTTAGTTCCAAGAGTCTTCTCTGAAATAACACAGGTAACATTTCAGAGCAGTGTTGGAGCAGCTTTGCAAATGATGAGCTGTACCTTAATTAGTGAACGGCCAACTTTAAGGATGCTCTGATTACAGACATTCTAATATTGGTATCTGAGAAGTTCTTTCACTCTGCCAAAAAAGCAACTAACCCTCATCATCTTCTGAAGCTGAAAACAGCCACTGTCTGAAAGCACCAATTTTTACAATACTTTGCATCTAAAGTTTTCTTTTAATCACATAATCAGTACTACATAGGGAGTGTGATCTCTATCCCAAAGGAAATTCAATCTCATCACTTTCTTCTTATTTTCTTTTAAACCAAAATTGCTCACAAATATTGTCACCTGTCTCTACCTTTTCAAATTGGGCTACTACAACTCAGTATTGTTTAGGTTTCAGAGGTATTAGTACTGATACTTACCCCATATATTAATTAAAGGGAGTTTTGAGCATTGTTTTCATAATGCTTTAAAGTTTTTCTCTTTTTTTTCTATTGTAGGAAATGGCAAAGATTCTCAATCATCCTAGAGTATATGCTTTTCTGCACATTCCAGTCCAGTCAGCCTCTGACAGTGTGCTCATGGACATGAAAAGAGAATACTGCCTGGCAGACTTCAAACAAGTGGTGGATTTCCTTAAAGAAAAGTAAGTCTACTGATATTTGACAAAATAACAGCGTTGGGTTTGTTGCAATGTCGAGAACATGTGGCTGAAAACACAATTATTTGCAACTTCATAATGAAGGTATGAGAAAAAAATGAAGTTCTTTAAGCTTTCAAAGTCTTTGAGTTTTCTCTAAGTCTCTTGATGTGGTTTGCCCCTTTCCTTGAGCTTTTATAAGCATTTTAAATCTCTGCATGACATGCTTTTAATTTGTCAGTATATTCCTAAACTTTTTCAAATAATGCATTCTGAAATTAGTTTTTATACTTAAACTGCTATATATAGATTGCTTGAAGTTGGAGTTACTGAAGTTGCCTTTAATGTGGCTTTTGAGTGTTTTGTATACTTTGTGTACTGGAAATGATCCAGCTCCAGCAAATGTAAATGCATTGGTTTTGTGTTTGTTTGTTTATTTTTATTAAGTATTTTATGTCCTCTATCTTTCGTAAATACATTGATATAACAATTCTCTAATCTTGCTTATGGGACTAATGAGTTCTAGGATAATTTTAAAATTATTTCGCTTAACAACGGAGCTAATTGTGAGAAATAGAAGAATGTATCACTTATGTGTTTGCACATGCTGACCTGAAGATCAAAGTTACTTCCACCTGCAAAGCTTTTTATTAATAAGTAATAATTTAATATCCAAGGAAGTATTTTCTTAGCTTTTAAAAAGTTAATAGTGACATATTTTGATGGATATTTCTGCACCGATTTTCAGGAAAATACGTGTCTGGAGAATTAATTCTGTCACCTTGTTTGGCTACTTTCTCTTTCAGCTTCCTTTGCTTGTGTGCTTGTTCCATGCTTTAAGGACAATGGTGTATCTTTGACTCTTAGATTGTATTAAAATACTTGTATATAAATCAATCAAATTTTCATAATCATTTTCATAACTGTTTAATATGATCATTGAAAAATCCAGAATCTGGCTCTATCAAACATGTCATGTAATATGATATGTAAGAAAGAAAAGCAAACTGTGACACAACAGAATCACAAACTATATGTGTAATTTATGGGATATTCCTCTGCATCTGGGACAGCTGATGGAAATGGAGCTGCTTGTCTTCATACAGGTTGATTTGCATTAATTTTCCACCATAAACAATGCCCATGAATTCTTGGCATTAAATTTTCCTTTGACTAGGGATCAGTGTTAGATTTTAACTAACAGATGTATTGTGTTCCCACGTATCTTAAGTGGAACTGTGTCAGTTTATGTCTTAGTTGACTTGAAGCTGGTTCAATATTCTCTTCCTTAGTTTTAGCATTGGTAGCTATTACCATAACAGCAGCTGGGTTTTTGATAACCTAGTATAGCTGGCACATGTTGGTGCATATGGGAATTTATTAAATCATTCAGCTCTTGCACACAGAAAAGAGTGAATTACTTAATATCCAAATTTAAAACAGCTGGTCGCTGAATATACAGTAATTTATGTCATATGTATTTTTCCATGGGCTTTTTTGTAGTGAACTTAACAAGGAAGAAATAATTGGTTTGATGCCTTAATTTTAAATAATAATAAACTTTATTTATCCTGCTTATTAAGAAACTAACAAAGTATCTAGTAGTTCCTGTTAGAAAATAGTCTCCAGATATTAAGTTGGAAAATTCTTGGTACCATATGGCAGCAGTATAAAAAAGCTATGCAAGGCAGAGAAAATATTTTGGGTATTTCAACATGAGCTTATCTGTAAAATAATTTTTTTTCTTTGCACTTAAAAGCATAGAGTCTTCATTTGTGGACTTCACTCTTATGGCAGCAGCCAGCTATTACATTCCCATGTAGATATTCCCATAAGGATCTCAGCACAAAGTTTGCCAGAACTTAACATTGCTCCAGACAACTCCGGAGCCTAGAGCCAGAATAGCTAAAATTAAGTATGTGTTTTAACTACTTTAATAGCCCCAAAATATTATTTCTATCTTCCATTTACCAAAAAGGAAAAATATGACTGAAGTAGAACCCCCTATATCTCCTTTCTTTCTTGCTCAGGCCATAAAGTCACCTAGAAGCTTCCTACACAAAATGTAAGGAAGCTTATCAGTAGATTCCAAACGTCATCTTTACCTCTAGAATATGACATCTGCTCTGACAGTAACTTCCCCAAAAACTCTATTAGACCAGTAATTGTATAGGCTGACTTGCTGAAGAAGTGAAACGATGCACCAAGGAATTATATTGTTATCAGTTAAGTGTTTAATAACTCGTGTTCAAACACCTAAGCACATAAAAATGAAGTACAGCAAGTAAAAGTGAAAGGAAAAAGGAAAAGAATGACCCATGTAATAATTTTGCTTTTGGAATCCCAAAGATACACCAAGTGATTTCTGCATCTTTTTCTCAATCAGGCTAGCAGAACACTCTGGGGGCTTTTTTCTCCAAGAAGGAACAAATGCCTTTCCTTCCTCTGGAGATCTGTGGGTGGCTGCAGAGGTGTCTTCATCTCGAGAGTGAGGATTTATTTATATCCTGCTGAGCATAGGATGCCTTATAGAGAAGCTAGAGATCTCCAAGGGTACTCTAGATAGAGTACTCTTTATATTGAAGCTCACTTTTAAAAAAAATAGCACATTTTTGACCGACTGGGAAGTTAGCAATGTCACTTTTTTCCTCTCTTTGAGGACTCTTTTCAGCCATGAACCCTAGAAATTAACTTTGAAAATCAGTATTGATGTCCTAGTGCTGTCTTTTGATGTGCAACACTTTGTATTTCANTCTCAACTTTCAAGATTCAGCATAGATTATATTTCGAAAGGTGGTATTTGTAGTTGCAAAAAGAGCAAGACACCTTTAATTAGCTTGAAGTTTTGAAACTTAATCCCCTGAAATTTACTTTTGCTGATAAAAGCAAACAGTTGGAATATATTTGAAAGAAACTTGAGATCTGAATGTCATATTCTGTAATTGCTTGAATAATCAGCAATGTGACTATATACCCATTAAAAAACCCTTAGGCTAGTAATGTATTTTTCCAAATGTCTTGTTAACTGTTTTCCAGACTATATTCTCTTACCTTTATGGTTTGTGAAGTGATTATGATGTTCATCAAAGTTTATATCCCTCTTTCCTATTACTGCTGTTTGATAAAAGAATCGTAAAACCAAAATCATCTACATGAATAAAAAAGTAGGGAAATTTAGAGCTAGACCAGAACACTATATTTTTCTGTTTTAGAAACCAGCGTAGTGCTTAGGAAAGGCTGGATTTGCCTCCCAGTTTGTTTGTGTTCTGAGATAGAAGCATAATATTAATTGTAGGTGGCTGCTGCTGTTCACTTGAGATTATCTCATAATTCAAGCTGGAAACCTCTGAACTTTCCAATGTCATGGAAAGGCAGCAAACTTGGGCTGCCAGAGGGGAAGCCACAGCTGTGCCAGGCAGAAAGTTCTATTCCTTTTTTCACTGGTTCTCACTTTGCCATTAAATTCAGACCCACTAGAAAGCCTCTCCTAGTTCCATTACTTTTAGTTGTCATCAAGTCTCGATTTTCCAGGGTATGTAGATACATAATTACATGCAATTGGAAAAAGGCAGTAAAGGACCAAAAGTAGTAGGTGTGTGCAGTGGAAAATAAATCACGAGCTTGGAAGGAAGTCAATGACTCACATTTAAACTCAAACTAGTTGCCCAGAAGTTACAGACAACTGGCCAATGCTTGAAGAGAGTAGAGATACTGCCCAAATTGAGAGAAAGTATTACACAGCCCTTTTGGGACAGCTGCCTTCAGCAGGGCTCCTTTCTTCCTTGTTGCTTTACAAGGAGCTAGGCCAACAAATGGCAGCTTCAGCAGCTTCCTAGGCCACTCTTAATTCTGCTTTTAATGGGTTGGAGGGATTCAGGAATGACTGTCTTGTGTTTCATGTGATCTGCCCTGACTTTGGGTCAGCCAGGTTGCATCTGCTTGGGTGTCACTGCTTCACAGAAAAGTAACATGGCTGGGAGCAAAGTGAGCCCTGATTTTGTCTCCTCTGTGTCATGTTAGTTTTTGCAGCAATATTTTTGCATGTACCTTGTAACTGTAAATAGTTTTCTTCTGAAAGATGTCCATATAGTAAGCTCCTGAATGTTGATAAATCCACATGGAAAAATAAACAGCTGAGTGAATCATCATCAAATTTGCAGCTATTCCAGACAATCTGCAGTCTTGAAGCTATCCTAGGCCTTGTGGCAGTAATATTGTCTTTATCATGTTATCATCACTGTTACTGGAACTAGAGTTTGAAGGCAATGAATAGAATGATTTTAAAATAAGCATTTACTATTTTTATATACCTTTTTCTAGTCACTTTCAAAATGCAGGTAATTATGAAGTAGACTATAACAACTCCCTCACTTTTTACAATGTCAGTGTGTTTCATTTTCTTTCTCAAAATGTGCTTTTGTTTCTCAGAATGAGACATTGTTGAGCTCATTTTGCAGATGTGCAAATCATGTCCCTAACAAACCGTGACAAGTCTTTCAGATTTGGGCTTTTTTAATGGGTTTTAGTACATCTGTTCTGTCAGTCTAAC
>WEIV01001473.1:80540-90819 GCA_013390005.1 Calyptomena viridis
GGAATCATTTTTTGAATGGTTACAGGAAGGAAAAGATATGTGTTCTTATTAAATGTCAAAACGATTTAGTCTCATTATTGTACTTTTCATATGAGCCTGCTTACTTTTTTTACTAAATATAACTAGAACAGTTGTTTGGAGTGATACTTTCTGTGTGCAGTTGTGGTTAGGCTTTCCTTTTTCTGGGAGACTTATCTGCAGTTTTCTGCTGCAAAATCCTAATGGAAATACTATTAAATGATAGAGTAGAAAATATTAAAGTACACCCTATTCTGTTTCTTAAGTGTAGCAAGATGGTATCTTTTTTTCTTTTTCCTCTTCCCCTGAGTGTGTGTGAATGTGGTTTTTTTGAAATAATGACGTAAAATCTGTAGTAAGAATAAAAGAAAGGAATTGTAAGTATCATGCATTAGTAGAAATAAGTATTCTTAAAGCATTTTGTATTTATCATGTTTAAATGCCTGTTTTTACTTAGTAAGATGCCGTATTTCTCTAGTATTTTTAAACAAAATAACTAAAATCACTTATTTTTTTCTGAATAAATATTTTCATTGTGTTCAAATGTCTTGAAACAGAACTTAGAACTTGAGGAGGAGTCTAATTTGTTTTTAAAACAATAATAACTTTGTGTCAATTTGCTTAATAGATTGATTTGACATGTAATTCTCAGTTTTAATTTGCTTCTGAGTTTTTAAGCATATCCAAACATAAGATACAAAAGTATTTATTGTGACAGCATACTAATATACACATACAAATCCAAAATACCTGTACACCTTGTAGGGCTCAGATGTGAAAATTCTGATAATGGTATTAAATTTTCATATTTTATACATGTAAGACAAGTACTTATTAATTTAAAAGTTGACATATTTCTGATTTTTGGCATAGTACTAGGTAATAAATGAATTTTGAAGCCATGTTATTCTGATTGTGTAGTTCAATATGGCACAAAAAATTCTTCATGAAGGTGGTAGCTGGACAGCTGATAAGCACTGATTGAAGTTACATTTGTGTTGAGCTTTCAGGGAAAATGAGTTGAAATTACTAAAGAAATAAAAAAGGCAGTATTTCTAAAGCTGATCAATACCTTTAATGGTTATTTCCTTTAAACCTAAGATGAATAAATGAAGAAAACTAGTAAGTGGAAAAATGCAAAAGCTGTTAAACCTCTTTAAAAGTGTAGATATAAAATTAAAACTCCATTGCATGCAAGAGGCACAATAATTCTGCTACCCAGAAGTTTTGTGTGTGCATTCATTTGGAGATCATTTGGGGATGAGATCACAAATTACTTCAGGAAAGATCAATTTTTTGTTTGTGTGCATCTTATATTGGTCTGTATGTTATACTCCTAAGTTGATGATTCACCTCTTTTTAATTAGAGTGAAATTTGTAGTTGTAAACTCCTTATTTATTACATGGCAAAGTAATGACAAAAATGAAATTTTAAAAGATTTGTGTGTAAGAGTAGTGGCTATAGCAAATGAAATTTTATTTTCCATGGCTGAATCATTTATCTTATGCACTTGTACCTTTTTTTTGGCTATTTTGCCTCTCATCATTATGTAGAACTCATTTTGTTTAGTAGGAGAAATTGTCAAAGTACAGCTGTTAAATGAGTTCATAACAGGAAGATAATATTACAAATATGGTTATATGTAGAGGCACAAGAAGCAATATAAATTCTTCTCAATGCAGTTACTGGAAAATTGTGATTGAGATGCAGGTTCAAGCTGGAGAATGTTAGTGTGTCCAAGCACCTTACACATGGGAAAATATAAAGCCAGAGTGGCTGATTGTAAGCCAGTTTATCTTAAATCTGAAGAAAATGTGTATTGGCAAAACCTAGAATCCATAGAAATTAATTGTCTTTTCTGGCTTGCTGTGTGGTTGGCCTTTGAATGTGCTCTGATCCTCCTTAGAAGTAGAGGCAACTTTGAGGGTCAGAACAGAGTCAAATTTCAACATGAGCCTCCAGCTTAGAGAAGCAGTAAACAGCACGTTGGAAAAACGGGTGGTGTGGCTGTTTGTGGCTCTGCTGCTGAATCTGTGTGTGTGTCTCCATGTCCCACAGTTATTTTTTGGTGAGAGGTGATCTCCTGGCAGATGGGCTGTAGGCTCAGGTCTGAACAACAGGCTGTCAGGAATTCTCCACTGCAGTGGAATGGTTGCTCCCACACTGTTGACTTAAGTTTTTGGGAGTACCTGGCTCAATCCTAAAAATTGCTAAGGAAGCCAGCTGGACTGTGAACTGTGACCAACAAACTATTTTTCCATGCAGTGTATTCTTGGACCTCCCCCACCTGTGTTAGACAATATACCAAGAAACTGGGGTTATACACCTGAACTCTTGGGGGACCAGATTCCTGTTTCATTTCATTCCATCACTTAATGTGTTCCCACATACTTTGGAATGGAGGAAAATAAAACCTGTGCTTTGCTTAGTTGTCTTAATTTCAGTTTGTCCTTGTGTGACTGTTGACATTGATTGTGAAATCCTAATAGCTGGGAAAAAGCATAGCAGTAGAGATTCTTCCTGATTAATGGTATGGTACTTTAAAATGTTTGTTTTCTCAAAAACCAGAGCAAGCAAATAGAGTTTCTGTTAAATCTCCTCTTAACCTTGGCTTCCTTCATGTTTCCTTACCTTCTTGATGCCTTTCTTGAAATAGTTCTTATAGCAATAGGCTGTAACCCCTGTGTAGTGTAATGTATTTTACAGTCAGCACAGAATGATGGCTTAGGGAAAAAATGCAGGGACTGTTTTGGGGTTTCTTGGTGTTTTTTGTTGGTTTTGTGAGATTTTGGGGGGATGGAGTGTAGTTGTGGCTGCGTTTGGTAATTACAGTAATACACCTTATGTGTGTCAGTGTATAAAATGAACATTGTGGATGCAGTGCATTGTAATTTAAATGTTGTGGGAGACAAGTTTTCTTTAACCAGTGTTGTTATCAGCAGAAATATGTTTAGAATAACTTGTAAATGAAACCTTGTAGAGTAAAAAACTAATCTAACTTGTGGGCATGATTTTAAGATTTTTATCAGCATTATATTTGGGTGCATGCAAAGCTATGAATTCACTTAATTTTAGTTAAACATGTAAACATTGGACTGTGATTCAAATTATGAATTTAAACACAGCACTAATATTAACCGTGCCTTGCATTTGTCTAAAACTAGAAGAAGGCCAACGTGTTTTGGAAATCTGAATCTCAATGCAGAATAATAAAACTTTATAATTTAAAGTTATAATAAAACTTTAAAAGATGGGTTGAAATGTTTAAAGTATATTTAAATCGCTCAAATCGATGTCACATAAAATTATTTTCTGTATTCTTCAAACAAGAGGAGACACTTTCTACCCTGAATTTGCAGAGGACTGTTTTAGCATTGACAGTCCCATGTAATTGAATCCTTGTGATTCATTCCACTTCCTAATCAGTATTGTTAACAAATACCACAGAACAGGGAAAGCAAATTTAAAATATTTGGGGTTTGATTTTGTTTATTTATTGACTTTATTTAAGCATTTTTTTTTGTACCAATGCACGAGGATATCACCTTCCCTTAGTTACCTACATGTATGTACCTGGGAGGCTGTTGAGAGTCAAGGTTTGTGTCTTACACAGCAGAAGGTAATTTTAACCTCGTGTTCTCCCATGGGTGTGTGCCTGCAATCCCTGAACAGTTAACGTTAATTAGAAATTAGCAGGGAGCAATTGTGTTTTCCCTGGAGCATCATTTTTATCTCAAATTTAAGATGAAAGAAAATGAGAAACTGTGTTACTGACACTCATTTGGGTTGTTTCCTTAACTCCTTGTGATAGTAAATGATCTTCAACACTTTTTAAACTCCTGACCAAGACTATGATGAGATTTTGTTGGCGTTTTTTTAATGTTTACTGGTTTGAAGCATTTTGCTGAAATTTAACTACTTTCATATCTTTTATAGGTGGCTTTGTATTAACCTCATAGCATATGCCATCTAAACAGAATGTAGGTTAAACTTTAATGTTTAATTTTTCATAATTTTTGTCCTAATAAACATTGCGGCTCTAAATCTAAATACAAGCCAGTTTAGAAACAGAAAAGGATTGTTTCACCATTTACTTCATATCTGATTCTGCTCATCTGCTCTAAAAATGGTAACATGTCATACCTACTAGCTACCTATCATGGTTCTATCAACTTTTCTGTGTATTAGATTCCGTTTTTTAACTTGAAGCAGGGTGACTGTATATCTATAAGATACTAAAAAAATTGAGCTATGTGTATAAAAATGATTCATACAAATTGAAACAATTCCCAAGCTATGGGTTCACAGTAAGAATAAGAAATACAGATACATGGAAAATGTTACACATAATGAAGAGAAGTTTACGTGTGTGGCTTCATTGAAAGTCCAGTGGACACAGTAAACAAAAGTTGTAATGAGTCATGTAATTTTACCATTAGTAACTGAATTTTTGTACATTTACCTTTGCAGATCCCTCTAGATTTATGATATAGCATACCTGCTCCCTCACAGCAGTGCAGGGGGAGGGGGAACAGGGGTTGTGTTGCTTTCATCACACACTTCTGCCACTATTCCCTCCTGAGGGGAGGACTCCTCACACTGTTCCCCTGCTCCAACATGAGGTCCTTCCCATGGAGACAGTCCTCCAGGAACATCACAGACTGCAGTTCTTGATGAACTGCTCCAGCAGGAGTTCCCCACAGGGTCACAAGTCTATGGAAAACCTGCTCCTGTCTCCAAAGGTCAGCAGGTCCTGCCAGGAGCCTGCTCCCAGTACAGGCTTCCCATGGGGGCACAGTGTCCCTTGGGTGTCCACCTGCTCCAGCATGGATTTCCCAGGGGCTGCAGGTGGATATCAGCTCCACCATGGACCATCAGGGCCTGCAGAGGGATAACCTGCTCTTCACCACAGGCTGCAAAGGAATGTCTGTGGCACCCCGAGCACCTCCTCCCACTCCTTCCTCACCAACTTGGGATCTGCAGAATTCTCCATATTCTCACCCCTCTCTCTGTTTGAAGTTGCTGTTGTGCAGGAGTTTTTCCTGCCTTCTCTAATCTATTATCCCAGACGTTCTGTTGTTGGGTCTGTCTTGGAGCCACTGGCATGGTCTCCACTGGACATGGAGCTTCTGGCAGCCTCTCTCAGCAGCCACCCCTGCAGCCTCCCCTGCTGCCAAAACCTTGCCACACAACCCCAGTACCCCTTCCTGCAGGGAAAAAAGTCCTTATTGCCATTTCTCATAACTTGGTGAACAGAACTGTTAGTGCTTTGCTGGAATATTTCAAAGTGATGTGCAAAGAGAATGTCTGACTTGTCTGGTTTTTATCTTCAAAATTGTTAAAATTTGATATAAAAGATCAGACATGGTTGTGTTAAGATTTACATTCCTGGTTTGTTTATGTCTTAAATATCATATGGAGTTAATGGCAGTAGGTCATAACATGCCTTTGTGCTGTTGATTATCTTGAATCATTTAGTTATACTTTCTACAGAATGCAAAATTATGTGAGGTATTTTGAGGGTTGTCATCATTACAAGAATAGCAGAAGCCGAAGTCTGTCTTTTAACATATGTTTTCACAAAATACAGCTTTCACTTGACAATATTAAAGTGAAGTATAGTAATTATCACATTGAGATAATATTTGTGTTTTTATTAATAATGCAAATAAGAGTTGTTTTTTCCAAAGGCAAATGTTCAAATAATTCTTAAGAACAAAATTGTTTTGTTTATTGAACTAAGTGTTTATTTCAACTGTGATTATACAAACACAATGGCTGGGCATTTTTAATTCTTTTTTTGAAATGTAGCATCTGTAGGGGATATGCTCCCATCTCATGCATAGGGTTTGCACAGAAATTAATTCTTCTTTCCATCAGACTTCTGGTTAAGTTTGAGCATTCTTCTTTCACTTGTTAACCCTGTCACAAAACATTGTCTCATACTCAGTTTATATCCTCTTCTAATACTCTTCATGAATTCTTTGTATTAGTTTATCTTTTCATTTTAAACTTCTATCCTGAGGTTCTTCCTCTGACATGCTGAGGTTTTATTTCCTGGAAACAAGAATGTAATTTCAGATCTGGTATAGATTTGACTCTTCCTATTTGCCTGAATGTGCTTTTCTAATTTTCTGATGGATATTTTCTTTGAGTAAATAAACTGCCTTTACTTTTTGAGAGAAAAAAGACATTGCATCTAGATATCTTTCTGGTAATTGAGTCCTAAGCCAGAAACTGGCAATGACATCTTCACAGTGTTTACTTCCTAAATTCAGTGTGTTGTTTTGTCAGGAGATCACTCACAGTGCAAGTTCTCAATTACTCCAGTAGTATCTACATTGTCTCCACAGAAAGTTAGACTTGAGGGCTCGGTGAGGCACAGCCCCAAGGTGCAAGAGTGTGTGTGCTCCTTATGCAACTTTTTGCCAAGTTCCTAAGACCTGAAGCAGGCCTGAAGAAATGTTTTTGCAGTGTGAAATGATGTCTTTACAAGTTTGATAGATGCTCATAGCCCATGGCTATACTGAGGTCTCATTTGTGCACACTGCATGCCACCATAGGTAATGCAAAATTACCTTTTTCACCAAAGCAAGTTTGTTCTGGAATGACTAGCTGTGGTTCTGGAGCATAGGATTTTAAAATCCTGCATCTTGCTATCCACCTTTGCACAAGTACTGTGGATTTTAGGTCTTCCAGTATCTTTTGGGACTTCACTGCCATCCTTGTCTGTCAGGGTAATGTGTTCTGTAGCTGGGAGGAAAAAGGGGATTTGCACTCTGTTGATTCTCCTTTTGTTCCTTTTTTTCCATAAAGGCAAGGTAGCCCATGTAGCATCTCTGAAGTCCTATAGCACTTTGACCCAAATTTTCAGTTATTTTAGGAAAGTCAGTGTGCCTTGCTTTTCTTCTTAGACCTCCTGCTTTTCTTTACAGATGCTTATTTTGTATCCTGCCTGCATTTTACCTGCTGTGTGTTGTGAAGAGCAATCCCTGAACTCGTTGTATCCATTGGTGGAGAGTTCATACAGGTTGGCAGATTCCTCAGAGCCTCACAGGACATGAGAGGAATGTTACAAAGTCGTGAATAGAATTCACCTGCTGTTTCTTCAACAGCTCCTTAGATTTTATGCAACTATGCTTGGCATCATACTTTTGTATTTTTTATATGCAAAGTGGACATTTGAAACCACTTACATCTTTGCTAAGTGCTGCCCTATTGAGGAGGCTGCCTAGGAGAAAGGTGCTTTTGCCTTAGCTCTCCTTCATTTGTTCATTCAATGTGCCTTTCTTCGTAGTTTCCACACTCTTGGATTATCTACAGTGGCTTCAGGAGTCCAGCTGAAGAGAGATTATTTAGTTACCTACAACAGATTTTACTTGGAGATACACTACCTACACATTTAACCCTTCCATTTAGCTGTGTTTCTCAGCTAAAGTCTGATCTGTGGATTCTGTATTTGTGGAGAACTGGGTCACCTGTGTTACTACATGAACTACTGGATGAAAGGTGTGGACCTGAAGGATGTTTCTTTGGATACTGCTGACATAAAACACGTCATAGTTCCAAGTGTTTGCATTATACTCCCATCTTGTTACATGTTGATAACTCATCTCTGAAGTGATGTATAGGTAGAAAATTGGTTTTTATCTTCTCCCTAGAACATTGATTCTCTGTAATTTTTGGTTAACAGCAAACCAAATGCCAAAGAGGTTAGAATTTTTTGTCCATTTTGTTTTCACTATTGAGTTTTTCCTGCAGGAAAAACTTAAGCCTAGCCTAAGCTAATAGCACTTAAGCCTATTTTTAGGCTGAAAACTGAGTTATCTTTTGTGAGAAAACGTTGAGTGTCCTAGGAAGTGAGAACTGTAAAATGAAATAAATATTTTCAAATCTTGGTGTTTTTTCTGCTAAATTTAAACCCTGTAAAGGTAAAAACCTTTAGTGACGTGCATAACTACTCTGTCTTCTTCTCATCTTAGCTGTAAACCCAATCTACTGAAATTCCTGGAATTTCAGTACTGACACTGAAACTGAGGGAAGGGAAGTGGTGTGAATTATAAAGACTTAGAGTAGATCAGAGAGGATGAAATATTTTTCATTAATGGGCTCAGAGGTTAAAACAATAAATTATTTCTAAAAGTATTCAGTATTTTTCTACCTATTTTAAACATGTCTGAACCTCCCACTCACATAGAATAAGTGTTTTTGGAATGCTGTTACATAGGTGGCAGTTCTGCATTAGTTACTCAATTTTCTCTCCATAATGAAGGAGCTTAAGTTGTCCGAGATACATGTGTCATCCTTGATAATCCTAATTTGCCACTTCCTTCAAGCTTCCTTTATGCTCTGTCTTTGTTTTTTCTGAAAGCTGAAAATCCAGTATCTGTGTTAGACCCACCAGGTTATACCCAGACACTGGATTTCAGCTTGGGAATTTAGTGTTTGCACCAATGTTGTGAATAGTTCATCTTTCTGCCTAAGAATTCTTCACCTTTTGTGTTGTTACTGCAGAGCCAAAAGGTGCTGTTGTGCCTGGCAGGCGTTTGACAGACTTTCCAGGTTCTTCAGCTGATGCCCAAAGGCTGTCATGGAACATTATGTGATTTTATGAACTTGATTTCAGTGATATGGTCTGAATGCAAACACTGCCGTGTCCACTGAATTGATTGGATACCAGTTTTGTATTCCACTCCCTCTGTACCATAGTGTGTGTATTTTGTATGATTATTCACTATGTTTAAATTGACTTTAACAAGGAGAGTTCATGGTAATTGTTAAATTCAAACTTATGTTCAGCTTACAAAATTGAGTATTTGTAATCACCTCATTCCATTAATTTAAGACATTTTTCAGGTCCTTCAGTATTGAATTGATTTAATTCTGTGGCTTAAGCCTGCTCCAATAGTAATAAGTAAGAAGTTTGTCAGCATCTCTTTTGGACAGGTTTTTTTCCCCTTGCAAATTGTAATACAATTCTCAAATTAGAATATTTGGAACCTCAGATATAGCACTTACTTCATCTCTGTCAGTCTCACTATCAAGATACTCTCTTTTTCTGTAATTGTCTCTTTAGTAACAAAAGGTTTTTTTTCCCCTTTATCAGAACTATTTAATATTAGAATTTAATATTCTTATCTGAGGACATTGCAGATGTCCTGTTATAATGATCTTTTTAAAGGTTTTCAGTTCTATTCCATCTCTTACATACATATTGTTTTTTCAGCTTTTAGCAACCCTTCAGGGATTTCATGAAGTTTATAATTTTCCTCTATATAAGACTGATGCCAGTTCTTGAGCAGTTGCCTTGCTTCATGCTGATTCTTATTTCCTTTTCAGTGGTAATCATCCTGCCTAATTTTCTAATTATGGGAGCTTCAGAGACTGTTTGGGTTATGGGACTTCATGTGCCACGTCTTTCTGTCTTAGCATGTCAATGTCTTACCAAATTTGTTTCCCTTAACCTGCAAATATTGCTCCTGAGTTTTGAATCAAGTTGCTAAACCAAATTGATCCTGATCCTATCTCTTATCTAATTGTGTATATTTATATGTGAGAAAAAAGTTATTCTTCTCAGTTACATCTTTAATAATAATCCACTGCTATTAAATTTACCTGAAACCTTATTCCCTACATACAGTTTTCATACATTACCTATTTCAGTGTTAATGGTTCGATGATGCCAAAGAATGGTTGCCATAATTGGAACGCTGTCATATCTTTGAATTCTTCATCAAACTTATTTTTAATTTTGCCTTTGATGGTTTGTTGTGGTTTTAAGTAGCCAGAGTTTTTAATTAGCTGGGGGTGGCTAGGAGAGAGGCTTCTTTAAGAAGCTGCTGGAATTCTCTCTGCTCTAAGCTGGCCAAGCTCGACTTGTAACGCCTCTGTGATAACATATTTAAGATGAAGGAGAAAAAAAAAGGCTGGGCAGAACATCATGGCCACTTAAGAGAGAGGAGAGGGAGAAGTTTGATTAACACCAAGGTCAGAGAGAGGAGAAAGAGAAGATGCATCAAACACTGGAATGGGGCCCCAGCAACCTGTGGGGGATCATAGGAGCGAAGATTCGCCTGCAACCCGTGGAAGGATTGCAAGATTTTCACACAGAGAAGTGCTGGAGGAGAGAGGCTGTGATCCTGTGGGATGTTTGATGTCTGTGTCTGGAGCAGAGGGGCCTGATAGAGTCCTGTGGGCCGTGGGAAGAAGAGACCCACGCTGGAGAGGACTGGTGGCCGGGGAGACCCACACTGGAGCAGC
>WEIV01001473.1:91136-106118 GCA_013390005.1 Calyptomena viridis
ACTTCATTAATAGCTTTGCTATTATTATTTGCCTAATTATTATTTTGCTTAAGTTTGCCTGAATTTTTTTTTTAATTTCCCACGTAGTCAGCCTACCTTTAGGTAGCAAAGCTGCTGCTTGAATGACTTTGAGTTGTGACTGTTTGCAGCCCCTCAGACTCCTTCCAGTAAAGACACCTGAGCTTATGTATGTTGAACAGTACTTTATTTTATTTAAAGTTTTTGACTGTGACAAAATATACTGTTGTCCTGATAACAACATGGTAAGCTGTGCTAATTGTAATTGCTAAGGCATCTGCAACTTAGAGACACACTGAAAGTGAAATAGTTCACTGAACTGAACAGAGAGAAATGGGAAAGAGCATCCCTGAGGCAGGATCATCTATTGATTTTGTATGGTTTAACTTTGTCGTAGACAAGACACAGTCTATATTTAAAATACCATCTTTTCTCCTCCTGATTTTTCTTGTGATGTTCTATATGTGCATGTATGAATCTGAACATTCTTCTTCAAAACTTTTCAAGGAATGCATTTATCAATTACTTCCATTGAACCTCATATACTAAACTGATTTTATATTTTACAAAGAAATGTTCTTAAATTACTGGCAGTTCTAGACAAAGGAAGCTGCTTCCAAATCGTTAAGAACATAAAGTATTTTAGAGCCTGGCTAGTTGAGGACATCTAGGTGAACTAGGAGACTATAAAGCTGTTTTCCTGGTGATCTTGCTCTTTCTGCCCGACATCCTGAACTGCATAGCAGACTAATCCCATTCCTCCACTTGGAGGAGAAGCCACAATATCCTTGTCTAAATTATGTTTTGTTAGCTGATACATAAATTAATATTTTATTGTTATGCACTGATCCTGTGTATTTAAGGGAATCTCTTATACCCTGAACTCACCTGCTTTTTGGATGTACCTGAGAACTAAACAGTTACTTCTCACAGTCATTCTGCTGCCTTCCAGTTAGTCAGGTGAACTGCATTTGTTCATAGAGATTGATGTTGTTTCTGCTCTGCTTTCTTTAAATTCAGAGTGCTATCAGAACATATAATGGATGAGACAGTGATCTATTGTGGTATTTGTTGTATGCTTTCACTCTAGTGATGCCCATTAACTTAACACACCCAGCTCTTTTTGTATATTGTTCAAATTATTATTTTATGTGAATGAATGAATGAATAATTCTTTATATGCCTGTCTTTTGGAACATTTACTTCATAATTTCTTTAATTCTTGCAAGGTAAATTTCTCAGTGATCCAAGTTGTGTTGCATTATGTTAATTGAACTACGATTATATTGAAATATAATTATCACACTTTCATTAGTAAAGCACACTGGATTTCTTTGAAGTTAAGCTCACAGGTTTTGGCTTAATAAGGAAATAGCATTGATTGTGAGTCTGAAATGTTACCTCTGAAAATTTAATTCTGAAGCTGTATAGGGTTGTGTTCTAAGCACATCACAATCCTTGTGTCATACATTGGTCTGAAGTTTTAAGACTGTATAGTCACATTTGCCAGTGTAGCATGGAGTAAAACTGAGAAACTCTGGAGTTACATGACAGGGAGGGTCTGTAAATGGAATTCTGAGGCAAATACTACACTTACTCTTAGAACTGACAAATTTATTATTATTGTTATGGTTCAAATTTGCTTTTTATGCTGCTCACAGAAGTAGTAGCAGCCTTTTTCACTGTGGTCATGTACAAATATTGCTCTTTAAGGGGAAAAAGTGGTAGAGCAGTGATAGTAAAAGGTTTTGACCTTCCAGCTCCTCCTTTTACAAAGCCATAAATCTCAAGCCTACTTTGAAACATTTTCCAGCCCCCTACATCCTCCATGCAGCTGTTAGTCCTGAAAGCTATCTGAGTTTATTGGTATTAAGTCTGCGGTTGTGAACATCTCTGAATAAGGATGTAGAATTATAGCTATCATAGCTTTGCTGTCCAAAATGCTGTTCTGTTATTTTTCTATTCTATTCTTAATCTCAAGATCAATCCCATTAAATATCAGATTAACGTTGTACACTACTAGTGTTTGCTTCTGTATTCAGATATTCAAAGCCTATTGTTTTCAGAAATAGTAATATTCCACACTTGTAAGTGGGAAGCATCCCTGAAAATTGGACCGTTTGCAATTCATGAGGGATAGTGACTGAAAAAATTCCCATTTAGGAATGTGTAGGAATGCACAGCAAAACCTGTGTGGTGTAGAACTGCAGCACTGTTTAGTTAGAGTGCATGAACTGTGATTTAAATGTCTCTGGCTAACGGTCTGGAAAACTGCTTGTGGCTGCTAAAACCTTGCCCCAGAGAACCTGCCTGCCTCTCTCTCTTAAAGCTGTGACTCTGAGATATCATGACAACACCACCTTTTTTCAGTACTGTGTTGATAAGGCTGTGGCATATAAGGTGCTGTGTTTTGGTGTGGTACAAGTTGTACTTCATTCTGTACTCTGACAGTGGAGATGGTGTTAAATTTAGTGCACATGATGCATATGTTGTTAACTGCTGTTTCCTTCACAGTGCTGATCATTTCCTTGTAGATGTTTGCCACTGGAAAACTTTTCATGTGATGATTTCTCACAAAGGAGTAACACAAAAACAAATCCAGTCGTTTGTATAGCTTGTGGTGTGAAAGAATTGAATCTCTTTTAAACTATCAGCTGTTTGGGGGTAACTCTTTTGAGCTGAGCATGTTTTCCTCAAAATCCGCTTTGCTTTAATGTCTGTCTGGCAGGAGCCATTCTCCTCTCTTTCTCTGTGCTGTAGAAGTTATTGATATAAATGATCTTGAACCAAAACTTTGGAATGAAACATCTGGCCTAATGGCAATTTTAGTTCCTCATTTTTTAACTTGATCAATTCTTGATTCTACTTCAAACAGAAATCTTACACTCTCTGGTAAAGTCTTGCAACTTGTCATACTACTACTCGTTTGACAACTTCTTCTGTTCCCCTCTACTGCCACGTTGCTGACTTTGGCTTGTCTGTGAAACATGCTTGGCCTTCTTTTTGTTTTCAGTTCTAGCTTATTTATGTTCTAAAATTTCACCTAGACAGTGTGTTTCTGCAATAAGTTATTCCCTTCCATCAAATTCATACCTTAAGGGGAAATTATATACTAAGAGAGAGCTATTGTTCCTCAACTATTTAATATCAGCTTTATTTTCAGGAAGATGTATTCGTTGTTCAGCCTCTTCTAATGACAGTTATGTTTTTCTAAATTTTTATTCAGTAATAGCTGAGAAAGAAGTGAAGGCTGATACTGATTTGAGTGGTGGTGATCCTGGGCTTCTCATATGAAACACATAGAATGTGTTCTGTCTCTGTTGAAGTGAGAATTTGTTTTGTCCATCTTTTCTTTGGCAATTTCTGTTTTCCCATAGGACAGGAAAGCAGTAGTGTGCGTCCTCTTTTCCTGACTTTTAACACTGGTTGTATTTGGAAAGAATTTTTACCGGTTTGTCACCCCTGTTGCAGACTCTGCTCTCAAAGTAAATTTCAGAACATGACTGTCGTAAATGTATTTTAGTGATTTGGGGATGTAACACTTCCCTCAGTATGGAATGTTTATCAGTGCTGTACTTGCATTTTCTGACAAATAAGCAACTGTCATTGGTATTTCTCCCTTGTACTTTACGTTGTGTAAGGTCTATTACTTATTACTTTTGCTACCCTGATTACTTAAAAACAAATGAACCAAACTTGAAAGACAAATTTTAAAAGAGAGATTTATCTAAATTCTAGAACTACTTTGAGAGATTCTTGTCTTGTGCCTGTATCATTAAATGCCTCTTTGTTGTCGACATCTCTCTCAAAAAGGTTATATTACAATGGGCAATGTTACTGTGAAGACTAGCAGAGATTATCAGAGGTATTGAAGATCTGTCACACAAAGGAAATTTTTGTTGGAAAGAAGAAGGGATTCTGAGGGCCTCTGGATCTTAAGCATTTCCCTGGACTGCTTCTGCTGCCCATTGTTAGCAGTAGACTACTTTCTTAGGTGGAGCTTTGGACTGATCTGTCTTATCTTCAAAGTCCCTGAAACATTGCAGAACTGTAGATTATAGAAGAGCAAATAGGTTCAGAAAGTTCTTTTTTTTTTTTTTTTTTTTAAATTAGCATGTGTTAATGGAGCGCTGCTTGCAATTTTTTCATTTGGTTTCATCATGCCAAAAAGGCATGTTAATAATTTTGTTTTATATGCCTGATTCCTGAGTCAGAGTGAAGAGCTAAATGACTGTCACTGAAGCAGATGTGGATGGGTCTTCAGAGCCCAAGATGTTTAGTATTGGTGATAAGCCTTGTGTCAGACTGAGAAAAAGTGTATCATATTCTCAGCTACTTATGGCAGAGATCCTATTAATTTCTGACCATGCCTGACAGCTCTAATATTAAACAGTGAAGGGTCATAGAAAATTAGTGTAAATTCGATGGCTGCTTCAGTGCAGCAAACATTAAGTCAGTTCCCAGGAAGAGTTCCCTGGTGCAACCCTTAATAAATTCAAACTTTATTTTTAGGGATGACCTTTAGTAATGCAAGCCTTGATCCATTGAGGTGCTGTTCACTTTTGATGCATCTCCAAATCCCTTTTTTATGCATTTTAAATCAACACACGCTTATTCTGAATTTATGTGTGTGGATAGACGGAGGGATGTAATTTAAACACATCTGTTCAAATATGCATTTCAGATCAACTTGGTGCCGGTTCTCATAATACGGCTGAGTTTTTGACGGGTATTATATCCCTAAAGTACACAGCAGATGGTATTTATTAGAGATTGAATGGAAATGAAGTTTAAGGATGTTGAGCTTTTTGTCTTAAGTCGCTCGTTTTTTAATCATAAAACAATAATGATCTGAAGTTATAAATCTGTAATGAAGTTCTTTAAAATGTTTCATGTTTATAGGGAGAGCAGAACACCTTGTCTTTGAATAAAGTTAGTCCAAACCTTAACAGTTTGGGGTATTTTTTTAAGAAAATTGGTAAGGGGCAGTAAGGGGCAGAAGCAAAGTTTCTTCTACAACATTTGGGCTGCATCTAGGAGGAACTCTAGCCTCCTTCACTACATGTATGTTTCACTAAATATGTTTGAAGAGAGTAAAATTGTGTGTACTCTCCCATCCTCAGGCAGTGAGCCATGCTAATTAGGAAATATACCTTTTATCTAGGTCACTATTCCCCGGTAACAAGGACAACCCAGTTCCTACTCACACAGAATCCTCCATAGCTATACCTTCTCAAGCTGAGTTCTGGAAATCAGGTCTCCAAGCTGCCTCCAGGTGTCATTCAGCCCAGTTTCTGAAAGAGCTCTTCTGGGGGCAGGAGGTGGGCTTGGAAAAGAACAGTCATATAAAATACCTATTCTCATTCTCAGTTAAACTCTGAGAGCTGTTAGATTGTGTGTCTTGATAACAGATACTATTCTACAGCCTTTTTAAGGTGACTTACATCAAAACCACTAATGACTCCAAATTCAAAACCAGCCTATTAAGCTGCACTTGCAAATCCATTGGACATTACTGCAGATCACAAAGCTCAAGTGTAATGTGTTCCCTGTGGGAACTGCCACATGAGCAGCTGGGAGTGCTCTGTAAGGTGTGGAATGCAAAAAGCTGAGTGCATGAAGTGGCTCTGTACCTGTCCAGTGTAGACTTCATATGTAGTTTCTGCCACCATTGTGTCATGAGGTTTAACCTCAGCATGCAGTGGGATCACCATCAGTGGCATCGGGGAGAGAAGTGCAGAGGTAGAAACTAAAAAACTCATGGGTTGAGATAAAGACAGTCTTGTAGGGAAAGCAAAAACCACACACACAAGCAAAAGAGAACAAGGAATGAATTCCCTGCCTCCCGTTGCCAGGCGGGTGTTCAGCCATCTCCAGGAGAGCAGGGCCCGTCACGTGTAATGGTTACCTGGGAACACCATCAATGCAAATGTATCTCTTTCCTTCTTCCCTCAGCTTTATACACTGAGCATGTTGTCATATGGTCTGGAATGTCCCTTTGACCAGGTTGGATCACCTGTCCTGGCCTTGTCTCCTCCCAGCCTCCCATGGACCCCCAGTCTCCTCACCAGCATGGCAGTATGAAAAGCAGGAAAGGCCTTGGCTCTGTGTAATCATTCTCAGTTTACTAACAAAAACATCTCTATTATCAATCCTGTGTTCAGCACAAATCAAAAACACAGCCCTGTACTAGCCACTGTGAAGAAAATTAACTGTACCTCAGCCAAAAACGTGAAATTTGAAGTGTTTCACTATCAATCACCTCCAAATTTAATGGTCTTGCCTGTTATTCTCCCATGTGTATATATCTTTCTTCAGAGAAATCTGCAAGGATACTCTGAAAAAATACTCTGGGCATTTGTCTGTGGTCACGTCTGGGTTTCATTTGTCTGTTTTGTTGGTTTTTAATCAAGGCAAGCATATAAACAATATGGCATTACAATGTTTTTTCTGATTTGTTGTGTCTTGGGCATTAATTTCAGAGAGATATGATCCAAGTTGTGAAAATAAATTTTGCAAGAAGTATTAAAATTATGCCTTTTACACACATAAAACAAATATGACTTACTTAAACATGTGATAGTATTCAGCATTTCAGTAATTGAGTGAAAGTAAACAAGTTAGTTGACTTATAAAGGAAGCCATTGAAGACTTTTACATACAATAACAACATAGAAGTTCTCTTCTTTACTTTAATGCAGCCAAAATGTGAGGTGAAAAAGAACTGATTTGTGAGACAACCAGGAGTTGTATGAGGCAGAATACAATAGAGAACGTTTTAGAATATGTGAAATAATATAATTGTTTTGCAATGGGAACACGTACCTGAATAAAATGTTAGCAGGTGTCTTGCCAGGGTGGAATCTCATGCTGTTGTATTTAATAGAAATACATACATTGTAAACAGATCTAAATTTGGTCAAAGTATTTAAAACAGAAAATCCGAAAAACTAATATGCAACACAGGTTAAAAACAATTAAGTTTTATCCTAATAGTTTGCTAAATAAACTTTTTTAGAGAGTGAGGCCACAGCTTTCACCCATTTCTCTCAATATATAATTATATCTGAGAGTATTGGATGTAGTATACATTTATGTTTTTTCCAATACCATTTATTACACCTTTAATAGAAATTCAGTCAAAATGCAGTAAGTTCATCTTTTTGGTTGGCTCGATCTGGAGGACAGTTTGATAGAAGCAAACATAAGGACCCTCAGACTTAAACAAAGCTTGAAGATGTCAGTACTAACTCTAGAAAAATGGAAATGGCTACTGCCCTTACATTATTTGTATTTACTTTGTTGAGGTCTGACTCCTTGGCCGTGTTCACACCAATGTTTTGCCATTTGTCTGTTCTTGTAAATTGTATTGCAGTCTGTGAACTGCCTGTCCATTTATACTTTTATTGCTAAATTTTATAGTAGTATTTTAACTATCGTTCTAGAGTAGTCGTGATTGGATCTTCCCTACTCACCCTAGGGAAAATCTCCCACTCTTTTTTTTTACTCCCAGTAATTTCGATGATGTCATTATGTGTCTAAACCAGCTGAACACCAGAAAAGGAAATGGCAGCATTAAATAGAATTTCATATAAAAAATAAGAACATAGTAGGATCTGTGGTGAACTGCATGTTTTCTTACATATTTTCTAATATTAATTTTCATGACATATATAGCTGCATTTTAATAAACTGCCTTACCACATGATAGTTTATATCTACCCATAGGCTTAGTTCATTATAATTTAAAAGACTTCACACAGAAATGTTTATGACACATCTATTGTCATTGAACCAAGGTACTTTCCACTTTCACTCTATGTGTAAATCAGTTGAGCATTGATATGAGGGTTCAAAAGAACTTTTTTTTTTTTGAGAGGTTTTGAACTTTGTACATCCTGGACTACTTTTAAACACATATGGAAAAGATTACTAAGAAAAACATTGTCAGTGGATATCTATTTATTAGAGGCCTGTTCATCCCGTGCATAATTTAGGGCAAATTGTAAACTAAAAAGGATGGAAAAACCCTTGGCTCAAAAACTATGTTCAGGTTTAGTCCCCTAACTCTAGACAGTTCCATTAGGACTATATTGTCCTGTGTTGCATTCATAGCCCGTGGAAAGAGAGGGAGAAGTGCAGGAGAATTTCAGAACAGAAACAGACTGAATTCCTTTCTAATAGTGTGGGGATTTTTCCATGGCTTAATTCTCAGGTTAATCTCCATGTAGTCAAGAGAGAAGCAGGCTGAAGTTTGAAGTTGTTGTGAACCTTTGAAAGGGGCCGTGCTTCCAGCTGAGCAGCCTGTTTGTCTTGTGCTGACTCCAGCTCGTAGGACTCCTCAGTGAGCAATTTCTAAAGTCAGAAATCCCACAAGACTAGACCTTGTAGAGGAAAGAGAGGGGGGGAAAAGGGCTTCTGGAGGACTGTGTGTGGTCAAGGGGAAGACACAAACATCTCCTTCAGCTCCAGCACAAAATGGCACATTGAGGTGCCTGTTAGGTTCTGTAAATATGCTTGAAAGACCCACTCGGATACCTTCAAATTATTTCATCCATTAACCTCATTTCATTTGCATGTTCTCTAAATGGGCATGTACTGCAGAAATGTTCTAAAATGTAAATAATTTATGGTGCTGAAATAACGTTTCAGAGAAGACTGGTTTTATTTTCATAAGTACTCCACTTTTTTTTTTACCTTAATTACTATAGATTACCCAGGCAGTTGTCATACCCTTCTGTAAGATCATATAATGTTTTAAATTTATTTGTATATCTATTTATTCTAATCCAGTATTTTATTATAGTCAGAGGGGTGGAGGTGAGTGATATTGCTTACAAGCAAGTTGGTGGCTTTAAGTCATTTCGTCATTTAAATGTTAATTGTTGAAATGGAAGTGGGAAGAATATGTGATCATGCAAAAGAATTTCAAGTGGTCATGTGAGTAGCTGAAGGTGATAATTTTAGGTCCTTTACATAATTTCTTCCCTGAGCATGGATTTGGTTTGTAATGGTTATTGCTAAAGGAAATGTTTTCTGTAGCTAAAACCACATGAAATGATCCATAGAACAAGTGAATTCTGGAAAGTTTCACATTTTGCTGTTGCTTTTGTTAGAAATCTTGCTCCATGAACATGGCAGGGAGGAGGGGGCTACTGCTTTATTTTTTGGCAGCTTGGCACTTTTATCTCTTTCTTAAATGACCAAGGATTTTGCATTTCACTCCTAATATATCTCCCATCGAGTTCTTTAACTCCTCTCATTGGTGATTGTCTGTGGTGACTGTTACTGTAATATCTCCTATACTTTTCTATCACTGATATTTTAGTGTCTCTTTTCTCTTACATGGGAACCAAGTCCTCTGGGCAGAAAAGAGCACGTAACTCAACTGTGAGGAGCCTGCACTGCTTTCTGGTTATTGATACACCACAGAGGTACCTGAGCAAACAGCTCCAGGAACTGCCTGTACTAACACAGAGCTCACACAGATTTATTCTTCTGGACTTGTTTAGAGCTAACTCAGATACCTTTGAACTGTGAGGAGGCAATTCTCAGGGTCACAGTTGCCCGTAGCACATCCTTTACTTATCCATAACTTGAATTCCAGGGATCAGTCACTGTTTGGGAGCACTTTTTTTCTCTGACCAAAGTGGCTGACTTGGTTCCTTCTTAGATAGAGGGTAAGATGTTGCTTTTCTTCTCTATTCTTTCCAGCGTATTTGTTCCTCCTTTCTGTGAGGTTTTGGATGTCTGTGCTCTCAGCACTTGTTCATGTGTGTGCTGGTCTAGCATTTCACTAAAATGGACATGAATTCAGTGTAAAATGAAGTAGCTGTTTCTTTTTGAATAGTCACAATTGCCCAAGATGCTAGTGTTTGTATTGCTGATCTAGTTCATGATAACAGAGCAAAAATCTGATTGAGTAGATGGAAGGGATTGATGTATGTAGAGGGACATAAAGGAGAGAATGTTCAGAAATTTGAAGTATTGTTTATTCCTCAGATTCATCTTTTTTTTCCTGAAATTCCACAATTTTATTTATAAAATTTTTCAAGTGAGAATCAACTTGAAATGGAGATGGTTATATGTCTTCAGACAAAAAAATCTTGCAAGATTTGTGATTGGCTGATAAAATGATTGCCCACAATCTTTCCAGGCCTTTGTCAAAATTAAGTAGGTTTAAAATGGCTGGCAAAGTTTTGGTGATTTTATACTCAGAAGTACTGAAACATACTGACCACCTTCAGTATCTAGGCTATAAGGAGCATCCTCTGTGCTTGAAGGAACTTCCTGGCGTTTTTTAAATTGTTTTCACTTTCATAAGAGCCAGTGTGTGTTCTTGGTTCACTGCACAATGTGCTGTAGAGCTTCTCTCCTACATCCTAGAAAACATTTGTTGCAATTGAATTTTTAGACTAACTGTAAATGCATTGATGTAATAAATGTTACAAAATGTTTACTGGGGATGCTCAGCAGTTTTTTGTTTGTTTACTTCAGAATAAATGAACAACATTTCATGTAAAAAAGAAATGTAATATTGGCTGATGCACAGGAACTTGTTCTTGTGTAATTTTGCATTGTATTTTATAGCTGGAGCAATTTTTTGAACATCATCTGAATCTCTGTAAGAGTTTTGTGCTGCTTTTTTCAGGCTATCAGAGCTAAGGTTGCTTTAATTTTCAAGGTGTATATTGTATTTTTCTGTAATTATATCTTTTTTCCCCTCTTCATTAAGAAATTATATTTCTCGTGTGGAACTAATAGTGTGTATTTTTGTTCATCGATGCTTCGAAAAACTTAAGAGCTTGAATTTTGACATTTGGGGTTTTATTCTAAGTGAAATCTCACACTTTTCTCCTCTTTTTAAACTCTTTTTTTAAGGAATGTAATCAACAGTGATATAAAAACGCACTATGCAATGTCATATTTTAGGCAGTTACACTGGATTGAACTCTAATTAATTGCTGTTGCTGAATACACTGTAGTCTTATTCTCTTTTCATACCCAAGCTTTTCTTTGTGTGTAATAATTCCATCCAGGAAGAAATCTAATTACTAAGATAATTAACACCTTATCAGCAAATGGAGTTCAGACATTTGTAGAGTTTATGAATTTTTAAAATATGTAATTTCCTTTTAACTGAATGACAACTGGTGTTATGGAGAAAAAAGAGCGTATTTTATTGTATCTAGCTTGATTGGACCTTATAATTCATGTTGCTATAGAAACAACCAAGCCTTTATAAAGGATGGTATTACTATTACCATTGGTAATAAATGCTTCGACTGTGGCCAATAGTGTCATTAAAATGGTTAAAATAACTTCATTATAATGGTTTTGTCAAATGTAATGAATGTTCTGTTCATGTTCTGAAAAACTGGCAGCTGATGTTAGGTAGTATTGATTTATAAAGTAGTGTACTCCTTCTTCCACGAGATAACTATTGCTGCACAACATCTGTGCAATATGAGCAAAATCATGTTGCAGAATACAGTGCTGCTCTGTTCACTTAGTCCTTAAAGCTAACAAATTTTATTGTTACTTGATATCAAGCAGAACTTCATATCTTGACATGTGTCAGCCTTAAGAAAGCAATGGTAATTGAGGCTGTTTAGCCAACAGCTTTGGAGATTTCTGCTGTTGTGTATGATATTCAGCTTGTGTTTCCCACTTATGGTTATTGGACCAAGTCCTTGCAAATATTCATTTTTATGCTGGTTTTGATTTGACATTCAAATCCCATCTTTCAGCTTCATTTCAAATGATGGAGTCTGAATTCATGAACTCAAAAAGGAATTAATAGCATTTTGTTTCATAAGGAAGTTGTAGAAAAAGATTCTATGTCTAATAAATTTCCGTGCTGCTACCTATATATGCAGACGTGTTAAATGGAGGACATTTGCTTTAATACAAGCTCATTGGGAACACTTAAACAAAAAAGTTACTTAAGTTCAAAAAAAAGTCAGAAAATATATTTGCAACTATATAATATTTATACGAAAGCCATTGTGGTGACTGTTAGCTATGCTCTAATATTGCACCTGATCAAATTAATAAGAACAGTATTCTCTGCTTCCCTTTTTTTGGGTCTTTTGCTGACATATTCTCCTTTTCCAGTAGAGAACTCATTGTTTCGGGAAGTTTTTATTTCAGTTATTCAAGTTTAAATCTCTTCACCCACTATAGTCACACCATTACTTTTCCTCTATGTTGGTGTTCTGTCTAATAAGAAATTACAGTTCTCTTTGGCTATTTAAATGCTTTATACATGTCATTTGGATTACATGCATTGGTATTTACAGTTCTGCATTCTCTTGTCCTGATGAGGAGAAGAAAAGCCTTCCAGCCATTTCTTTATTTTGGAGACAGTCTTGGAGATCCCTTCTTAAGCTGAGATGTGAGCTTTCCTTGTGGCAGTTGTCTTTATGCCATTCACCCCTAAAAGAATCTCTCTCAGCTGTTCCCTTGCCTGTAGCCTATGGAAGAGTTGTAGAATAGTTTATGTTGGCAAGAGATCTTCCAGAGGTCCTCATCCATTCCCTCCACTGGAAACAGGGCCAGTTTTAAGTCAGATACCACCAATATCTTTTCTAGATTTCTTACTTTTCTAGATTTCTTACTTTTCGTCATAAGTCATATTTTCTCCAGTTTATCGTCATTACTGACAGTGTAGAATCAACTCTGCATTGTGAGAATAAAAGTCTCATCTGTCAGTAGGACTCACCTGTCAGTAGGGAGCACTGAGCACTTCTGAGCTGTACATTTCTGCCTCTCTGCAGGCTACATACAAAACAGTGCTATGGCTACACAGCCTCTCCCAGGGCAGTGGTCTTCCAGCTGACTAGTGTCAGATTTGGACAACTCAGTTGGTATCTCCTAGGTCCTGTAGAGTACTCTGTAAATACTACACAGTAATCTCTTGGTTGTAGGACTCATTTTTTAGGGCCATGTCGCAGAAACACGGAAGGGTTGAGGTTGGCAGGGACCTCTGGAGGTCATTTTGTCCAACCACCACCTAGAGCTGGTAATGCAGGACTATTACCAGATGGCTTTAGAATATCTGCAAAGAGAGAGACTCTACCACCTCCTAGAGAAACATGTGCTTAGTCACCCTTAGTAAAAAGTGTCTCCTGATGAGGAGCACACACTTGAGCCCCATGTCCTTGACTACCTTGCCCCAGAACTCTGTAATCACTTCTAATACTGCCCAGGTTTCCACTCGCAGGGTTGTTTGTCCTCACATGAAGAAACAGTGAGGAGTAGCAGTCCAAGGGCCAGACGAGCCCCACAGCACTCTGGATCCTGGCCCCTAGCAGACAGCAAACCTCACTAGATGGTTGGTTGGGTTAAGAGATGAGTGCTTGTGTCTGCGACAGCAGGGAGTCACCCGTTTTGATTACTCAGTGGTCCATCCTGGTAGACTTGCATGGTTTGGGACTTAGGTGGGTCACATGCTTTTCTGGTCGTCACATCTGCCTCCACTTTGAGAGTGATGAACGTATTTTGCAGTTATGTGCCCTTAGGTTGGTCAGGATCATTCCTCTTGATGTCAGAAGTCACCAGCTTCCATCCTTCTCCAGTGTTCTTACTTCCCTTGGTAGGGGGGGTTGACACTGACTTGCTTCGCTACTGCGTATTGAGGGGGTCTTCAAACTGTTGTTTCAGAGAATCATAGATCATGAAGATTGGAAAAGTCCTCCAGAGTCATTGAGTTCAACCATTAATCTGGCACTGCCATCTCATTTTCATCTTCTCTGTAACTCCTCCACATGGAGGCACAGCTTCTCCAACACCCCTCAGCTCCTGCAGAGCCCCCTCAAGGGACTCCCTGCAGCCTGGGCCTTGAAGGGCTGTGCATCCACCATCTGAAACTCAGTCTGGGTGCAAGCCTTGATGGCTGCTCCAATATCAGCTGAGGGAAATGCTCAGTGACCTGTTAGCACCATACCCAAGACTGTTACTGTGGCAGAATTTCAGCTGAGGCCCCCTTACTTCACCCCCTTCTGTTCATCCTTCTGTGCTACCTGCTGTGTCTGTTGGCTGCCTCTTGTTATCTGCTCTCTCATAAGTTGCTGTGTGTGAGAGTTCTGCATATTCAGTCCAAGGGGAACGGTTAGGAAGTCTTGACCTTGCTTAAATAACAAGAGAACTCGGTGCCTGTGTGTTTGGGAACATAAGTATTTTGTTCTGTTTTTGAAGCAGGGCAAAAGCTGATTTTTAGAGTACTGAGTTAGAAATTAACTTGTGACTAAGAAATGTCTTTTTGGCTCTTAACCCAGTTTTGTTTGAATTTGCTAGGTTATGTGACATGCCAGTCCCCTCTTTTGGATGCCCTGTTCTGTTTTCATAGTAACATTATAAAACATTAAATAGTTGACATTTTCTAGTGACTAAGTCTCAAAAGGTTTAAGTTTTATGTATTGAACAATAATAATTCAAGAAATAACAAGCTTTTCCGATATCTAATTTTTGAATGAAGTAAGAGTTGATCCAGATGTTTGCACTCTGATGTCACAATCATAATCCAGTATTTGCTGCAGTATCTTTCTTCTATTCCATTCACTCTCAACCGTGTACCTAATGCATTTTTCATTACCAGGTAATGGTGTTAAAATACCTGTGGGTTTTTTTTTCCAAAAATCGTTTTAGGTCTCCATTTCTGTAGCTAAATCTGAAGAGTTATAAGTCTATATACACTAGCTTTTAAAGCAACAAGACTTTTACCTGTCCTTCATTAAGTTTTCCTTTCTACTTTCTTTACAGAGTGCCTGGAATAACAATTGCTACAGACATCATTTGTGGTTTTCCAGGAGAGACAGATGAAGATTTTCAAGAAACAATGAAACTTGTAGAACAGTACAGGTTTCCAAGCTTGTTCATTAATCAATTTTACCCACGCCCAGGAACACCAGCTGCAAAAATGCCTCAAGTTCCAGCTGCAGTGGTAAGACCCATTTTCTTGTG
>WEIV01001476.1:5290-25608 GCA_013390005.1 Calyptomena viridis
TCTACAGTGCTGTTCTTGAATCTAAAGTATCAGCAACTCAGTGGGAAAGAGAGGTCATATGAAAGCAATTTATACTGTGTCACAGCAGAGATAGAATAGGGTAGCCTTAAATATCAAGAGGGAAAAAATCATCACAGTAGACATCTTTCCAAAATTTAATCATGAGAAATCATGAGAATCATGAGAATGATTCATGAGAAATGTAGAGTACTGGTGACTCTCAGAAGAGTCAGTAAGAATGCCTGAGAATTAATAGTTCCCCAAAACAGGCTAAAAGTCAGGAATTCTCCTACTGTCAAAAAACCTGAAGTCTATTTTTGGAACTGAATAAAGTTAATATAACGAAGTCTCCTTGAACCAAATTTGCCAAAATTGCAAGGTAAATCACAGTGCCACTGAGATACTCACAAGTAGTATCTGTCAACCATAAGACTGCATAGCAAGAAATACCCTGTCTTTCACCAGAAGACGACAAAAAAAAAAGATTCTGGATATTTTTTCAGCTTTGTAGAAAGTATATTTGTCTCCTCAGATTTAGCTGAGTATCTGAAACTAGAGTATTGCCTTTTAAAGACAAAAGTAAAATAGGTTGAAGGAATAAGCTGAAAATTTAAGTTCTCTGTTTTTGCCATCTGCCTTATCCAATGGAGATGTGAAGTATTGGTTCTGGCTTCATCCAAATGCCTGTCATTGGTCTCCAAGATAAAAACCTTGTTTCAAAACAGAAACTAAACAGAGAAAACTTACAGCTCTGCACCTTTATACATTTTACAGAAGTGTTGAAATACAAAAGGAAATAGAAAACAATGCAAAGCATTCTTTCACAAGAAAGCAAAACATACTTGGCCAGCAGTCTCTGGAGGGCATCCCTCAAACTCTGCTACAAGATACTGCAAAGGTGCAGCACCTGATTAGACTACTGCAATTGTATCCTTTGGCAGTCTGCAATCAGCTCAGATGGCAATTCCAAAATGGGAACTTCGCAGAAGCTGATTTACTGTTATGAGAAGAAAAAAGATGACAAAATAATGAGGACTGGGATTGCTGACTTGTACATCCCACACATGACAACTTGCCTGGCTCATTTTGGAGATGTTCAACATGCCACTGGACCCAAGCAATCTCATCTACTTCTAAATTCGGATCTGGTCTGGGTGGGAGGTTAGGCTAGGTGACCTTTAGAGCTCCCTTCTGGAGACATATCACAACAGGTACCAAAGCTTGAGGTCTCCAGACAGGGAAGTCATTCTAGTTACAAAAATACTTAAGTCTTATCGAAGTGCTGCTTTAGATATAGAGTCATGCACCCTTTAAAATAATTTATGAGAAACAAGCATAGCAATACTGGGATCAATGCATCCCTGCATATAGGCAGACAGGACTATTCCTTGATCACTAACAGTTTCCCACCACAATAAGAATCTCTTCACACTTTTTAATAGGCTGAGACCATTGCCTAAGTTTACTCTGGTATCTACAAAAAAGTACTTTCACAGGGCAATTCATCAACATCCTAAGATAGCTGGGATGACTTACTCTGTCCATCTGGCCCTTCTGTTCTAATGACTACAGAAGGTAGAGGTGACTACTTCTGTCCAGAAGTCTGGCTTTTAGACAGACCAAATTCAAGGACAAATCTGTAAGTTACTAGACAGGGAGGAACCAGTAAGTAATCACTGGAATAAGGTTCTCCATCCCTCTTTACACAGCTCTGAAGGTGGCAGAGAAACACAAACCCCACCTGACAGCCATAATCAGTCTCTTCATTATTCAGAGGCAGAAGAAAGATGGCTCTTGTGGGTTTAATTCCTGAAGTATTAATGGTGAGTAGATTATAAGGCCAAACTATTCATAACTACAATATGCACAAATTCGTTATGTGCCCTGAAAGTAATTTTAAGGGTTAAATTCACCAGCAATACTAGTAGGGGCAAACCCGAGCACATCCTTAATATCTCCTTAGACTCTTAGTCCTTGTTATAATTTCAATTTTCGTCAGAAGAACTGAAGCAGAGATATGATTGGTGCATTATGTTTATCAACTATATTACCACTGAAATGTTTTATCTTAACAATTTAATGGAAAACTGAATTACAGTGACCTAGAATAAAATTTGAAAATATTCCTAAGGAATTTATAGGGTGAAGCTCCAGGAAAAAAACCAAATTAGTCAGTCTGGTTTCTTCATTTACTTTGGTGCTTTTGAAAAACAACAAAGACAGTGCAGGTGTTGCACAAATCTCTGCATCTACCAACATAAGCAAAAACCCTCTTATTTTAGTATTGTTATATCATCTGCTTTACTACAGCCTTGCTAGTCTGGTTACTGCTACTCAGGGACACATACAGCCCAAAGTGAAAAGCAGCATGCCAGGTTGCCTGATGCTAAGTGGACAGCTTAGCTTTCTTAGCCCTTCCCTTCCTATAAATCCATGACCATTTCAATGAACAAAACCACTATTTCATGTGCATTGATGAAAACTATTCAGTCATCATTGAAGTAATTTTAGGTTTATACAAGTACATGTTAAGAGTAGAATCTGTTCTGATGTTTGAATTTCAAAGACAGAGCTGAGCTTGGAATTCACACATTTTCGAGGCTCTTCCTAGAGCGGGGGTTTTCAGCAGCTGCACAGTGCTGCAAGTTGGCATAGTTCTTGTTATACTGCCATAGGCTAAATTCAAAATCCTGGTCTAACATTGATGACAAACTACAATTAGTACTGTTCCTACACTAAAAAAAAAAAAATAAAAAAATCATGAAACCCATCATTTTCATAGCCACATAAAATTTTACCAGAAAAACGTCCAGCTTTTCTGACTTCTGTTCACTCCTGCTAATTTCTTTCTTTGGATTTTGTATGAAGTGCTATATTTTATAAAAGGGAAAAAACAACCAAAAAAATGAATTACTGTAAAATTTTACATTGGGACAAAACTTACATAATCTCCAATTTTCCTACACTTTTGTGGAAATAGCAAACAAAACATACAGACTGTCATTCCAGATGACAACTAAGGTTCATGTAATTAAATATTCTGTCTTGGACATGAGCTAGCATTAGACGTTCAGAGAACATAAACTTATACACTGTAAAAATATGTTTTAGTTACTTGTGTCCATAAAAGGAATTCATCCAATGTAAATGTTTCCATTATTCCTACAAAAAGTAGTACACTTCTGACCCCTGCTTTGATATCTTCCTGCAATGAGTTACATTACTAATATAAGTATATTAAAAAAATAAATCACAGCAGTATAATACCTTATCTCATTTTTCTAAATTTGCCTCAGGTTATCTTGAGTACTCTTTAAATTCTTTGTAATTTACCAAATAATCTTACACTTTATTGCAACAGTGAAGCCCAAGTATTTTCAAAAGAAAAGAGTTTGCATTATAAAAGCCTTTTAAGTGTTGCTTGAGCGTCTTGTAATAACTGAGTTCCTTACCACATAATCCATTCTAGGTCTAAATATGTTCTTCTATGCTTGGAAATTCTGTCCCACGGCCGTAAGTGAACATTCAGAAGATAATAATTACACATTATTTCAAGTAGAAGTCCTCGGTGTCCCTCTTCACAGACACAGTCAGATCTTCTCCTGTTTTCCAGATTCTTGTTTTTTCTTGAAAATACATACAGGTACGAGTCAGTACAACTACTTGTTTGGAGAAGATGGGAAATCCATTAGTTTGCAACTAACTTATTATTAGTTTCCATACCCTAATGTATTAAAGCAATAAATGGAAGAAATTCCTCAAGGGATATAAAGAATAGTCAATAAATGCTATAATACACAGAAGTGCAATGACCACCCTAGTCATTTCTGTTCTACCTCCAGCTGTAAGCCATGCCCAGCTAGGAATACCTTGCCCATGATCCCGAACCATACTCGAATGAAGACATCTACATTTGTGCTCTAGCAAAGACTAGAAGGAGATGTCTGATTCAATGATACCTGTTGGCACAAGGAAGCAAGAAGGAAAGTTGAAGAATAGGGCCAGAGATACCTGTGATCAGGAGAATGCCAAAGGACGCAAAGGTCCCTATAACAAACCACTTGAACAGCTACAGAGAACAGGACCCAGCTGCAAAGATTAACCCAACAACTACACAGAGAAGAAGCTGGTTGCTGGTATTATCTGAAGGCCAGGCAGTGTTACAACCAGAAGCCACGAGTTTAAGAGCAAGTACTTTATCCTAGAGAAAGCTGGCACTGAACCCTATAGATGTATCTCATCCTTGAAATTGGGCATTAAGGCCATTCTCAACCCATGAAAAGAAATAGTAAAATAAGAGTTGGAGCACTGGAGGGAACTAATAACTGAGGACACAAATGCTGCCCATTTCCATGTAGAAGTACAGAGGTGTTATAAGAGACTAGCCTTGCTAAATCATGACTTCCTTGTGGACATGAAACACAGGAAAGCAGCTTACTGAGTAGGTCAGACCACCAAAGAAGAACATAAAAGAATGGCACAAGCAGCTGGAGCACAAGCAAAGATGTCAAGACAGAAAACATGACCATAAGAAACAAACCCTATGATCACAGCTGAGCAGAGACCAGGTCAGACATGCTTCTGAAGCTGGTCTGCTCTTAAAGTGAATTCTCCAGAACACTAAAGTACTTGCAATATCTAAACATGAAGTAGAACAATATATTTTTTTTAAAGAGGGAAGTCTCAGATTGGTCAAATAAGATAGATGTAAAAATCTTTGAAAACTAAGTTCCTTTCTCCCTCTTATTTTTTTTCCTCTTCAGTCCTGTTCTAATCCAGCTGCCACTATGTCCTTCCTAGATGTATAAATACTCCAGCCTCCTTCTGGCCTGTGTGCCTATTACCTGCCTGTCTCCCAAGCCTCTCTCTCCTCATTGGATCTATTTCAAAACCAAGCTGCCACTGTTTACTTTCCACCCGAGCATGCTCTCAGGAAAGGACCAATCTCCCTCTCCAGAGATTTCCATATAATTCCAAGTTCAAGCAATCACAAGAACTATGCAAGCTATTAAACACAACATAAAGTATCTATGCAGTAAGCTGTGAACAAACAAATAAAGCAGGTATCAGCTTTTACAATTACAAAGACTAGAACTATTCAGAGAGGATGTAGAGAAGATGCAGAAAAAGCCAGAGGGCTTAATGATTTCTTGCATTAGTCCACATGACTGAGATTTATTGGTGTCAAGCAGAATTAATGGCGACAAAGCCAGAGCTCAAATGAGAGCAGAGATTATTAATTACATTTTTCAAATTTAGTTGGCCTGACAAATAGCAGTGAAGAGATATAAAAAAACAGTTGAACTGACATGAGAACTGATAGCAGGTCTGTGATGTGTTATGGAAGACAGGTGAAAGAGCAAGTGTATTGCCTGTGCTTAGACCAGCAGGAAAGAGGATCTGAGAAACCACAACTCATACTGAATTTCAGATTCAAGAACATTTCTGGAAGAAGCAAACCATTGTGTGCAGCTGTATGGTAACACAGACATAAGTGGCAATCAATATGAATTTGTTAAGAACAAACTGACAGAACAATTTCTTCCAATCCAATTTCTTCTTGTGTGTGGCTAAAAGGCCTTTTTAGTAGAAGAGGAGTGATTGTCATACATCTTGACTTCAGTAAGTCATGTTGAAATCTGAAAACAGAAATTAGATAACTGTGCCCACAGAGGACCAATGTTTCACTGTCAAACAGAAAGATGTATTGTGTGGTGCTTCAAGGGTCTGTCCAGGGTCTGTCCTTTTTCAGCATTTCTCTTAACAACCTAGATGATAGATAGAAGAAAACATTCCTGACAGTAAGAGGAATTGCAAGTATGTTGGAGGACTGGCAAAGGATTCAAACAGGTTTTAAGAGCTGAAGAAACAGTAATTTCTCAATCATAAATTTAAGATAAAAATAAGATAGCAACGGTTCTGTTAGTAACTAAAACAAAGGGGTAGGACAGTCACCCAGAGGATATTTCTAACAGATCACAAACGTAACACTGCACAATGTCTTTGGATATTCAACAAATACGTGCACAAACAGGACACATTTGAAAGAAGATCAAAAAGAACTATCAGAGGTAGAAAATCTAAGGCATAAAAGTAAAAAAAAAAAAAGGAAGAAAATAATCTGTTCTCCATACCAGTGATGGACAGAACAAGTAATTACAGGTGCAAATGCCAAACAAAAAGATCCAGGATAGATTTTAGGAAAATTACTCAATTGAGAATAATAATGAAATACTGGAATAGATTGTCAAGAGTAGCTATGGGTTTTCCAACATTGATGATCTACAAAATAGAGCCAACAATCTGCTGATCTGATTCTGCTTTGGGGCACAAGGATGGCTTCTCCAAGTGTCTTTCAAGGCAGTTTTCCAAAACAATAAACTACTGTCTCCTCTCTTAAGGGCATCCTGTTACATACCTAAATTTCCTTTGTATAAACACAATTTGTTGTACAAGAGGCACTGATTCAACATTTCTTGTTATAAATGAGTTTATGGATGTGGTAGTCTCAAATATGAGAAAACTGCTGGCATCTTTGAAAGCAAAAGTAGGAAAAAAAATAAATCAATCCCCCTACTCCTCCCTCCTCAAGAAAACCAACAAACCAAAAACAACAACAGAAGACACCTTTTAGTTTTGATCTTTTAGCAGAATGAAACTTCTCTCCCCTCCATTTTTTCATTTCTAATAATGTATTTCTAGTAAGGGTTTAGTTCTAACTGCTAAGTGTGAATCTCCGCTACAAATCAAAGTCTCAAGCTATAAGACAGGGATCATTAATAGACTTTACCCCAGAATTTTCCCTGATGATGATCTGTTGCTATGGAAGTCAACCTCCAGAGCAAAACTGGAAGGAAGAAGTACTACACCATTAATCACATAACTAATACAGCCCTAATAAGCTGAAGTTCATAACCTCTGGATGCTGATGGAATCAGATAAACCTGCTCTGCCCAATGTCTTAATCAACTGCAATGTTTCCTGAAGACCATGATAGTGTAGCTTATACATATACAGGTGCTTTATTCACTTTACAAGTGAAAACACAAAGTAAGACCTGAACAGACTGCATAGAGAAACTGTTATCTTCAATCCTTGGAACGACGTATCAAAGCCAAAGGAGTTTGGAGACAATAATAAGATGTTACAGCAAAGCTTTCTTACTTCATTAAAATTGTTCTGAAATAATTTCCAAGCATCAGGGAGATACCTCTCCTTGTTAAGCCTCAAGACTTCCGTTGCAAAAATTTTGTAGTATATACCCAATTAAATTAATGTGATTGAAGTTCGGTACATCATTCTGCATTGTGGTACCCATGCTCCATACACCATAAACAAGCAATACCACAGCAGTTCAAAATACCGCAAGATAAGAATAGAAAAGAAGGGGAAAAATGAGTTCCAAAGACATGACAGGTGGAGCTCAACCTCCAGAGAGATTCTCAAAACAACTACACTCACTTATTCACCCACTGCCGCAGTGCCTTCCCAGATGGCTGCTCCTCAAACCCTGCTCGAGTCCGGGCCAGCTGGCAGCCACCTTCGAGGGCCACAAGGCAGATGTCCGGGCACCAGAGCACCANAGAGGGCAGGTACAACCGAGGGAGGGGATAACAATTCCAGGAGCAACCAAGTGGGAAAAGGGAGGGAGACCAGAGCAGTCCATTTACAGATAATATAACTGGGGGTTAACAGAACTGTACATTGAACCTTTACATATGTATAGAACCATAAAAAGCACCGTCACAACCCACCACCAAAAGTATCTGCTGAAGAGCACAAGAGTCCTAAGGTAAAAGAATTGCTACTCAACACCTTCCTTATGTATCAGACTAGAAAACACCCTGTCGCAAACAAACACATATTCTCATACTAGTTTTCCCTCCCACCACTGGTCTGAGTAGCAAGCTTCCTTCTGAAAACCATATCATTAGACAACAAGTTTTTTGCTTTACATTTTGCTGATGACAACTGAATTTTCTCTGGTTATTCTCCATTTTGGTTTAAAAAAAGAGGACAACTGAGGTTTTTTCCATAGTCAAAGTCATAATTAAGAAATCTCTTATTTAACTTACTGAAATAGTGAAGTAGTTATAACACACCTTTGGTCACAAAAAGTATTTCATTCACGGTATCTGTCGGCTTCTGCAAATGTTATGTATTACTGACAATCCTGAAAACTATTAAGATCCAGTTTTCACTGTAGGGAGTGTCAAGAGGATGGAGCCAGGCTCTTCTTGGTGGTGCCAAGCAGTAGGACACGAAGCAATCAGCAGAAACTGATGCACAAGTTCCACCTGAACATGAAGAACAATTTGTTTACTGTGCAGGTCACCCTGCACTGGAAGAGACTGGCCAGAGAGATTGTGGAGTCTCCTTCACTGGAGATATTCAAGAGCTGTTTGGACACAATTCTGTGCAATGTGCTCTAGGATGGCCCTGTTTGAGCAGGGAGGCTGGACCAGATGACCCACTGTGGTCCCTTCCAACCTGACCCATTTTGTGATTCTGTGATTCCCTCCACCAAATAACCAAACGTAAAAAACCAAAACCTCACCCAATCAACCAAACCAAAAACCTCATCCAACAGGCTACATTTTCATACTGTAAGGTTTCTTACTCAGTTATCCCTAGCCTAAGACAGTAATCTGGAAATCAGTCTTTGTTAGTCTTGACACATTTGTACCAAAGATGATGAGATAATAGAATGTTTATAACAGTTAATAAATGACCAGGAACCTATTTCTCCTAGTCATTTTCCAGAGTAAAATTGCCAGATAACTACTACCAGAATTGTAACAAAATAAAAATATACATTAGAATGAGTCCAGCTCTTTTCCACAGCTATATAAATCTGGCACAATCGAAAATTACAAAACAAAAAATTACCTATTGAGCTAAAGAAGTGTAAACCTAAACACACACACACAAAAACAAGAAATAAGTTATACAAGGCTGTATGATGCCTTTTTCATATAGTCCTTTTTTGTATAGTCCAAAGTGTTGAGTAATTCTAAAAATGCAGCTATACAGCTTTTCCATATTCATTTTTTTTATTAAGCATGCTAGTTTACAGAGCTAAAGATTTTCTTTTAAATTCTTGTCTCTGGTTTGAATCTATTTTTTTTACTTAAATGTTGTTAATTGAAATTCCTAACACTGCACTCAATTGAGGTCTTCTCTGAACTTCCCTCTGAGGCCAAGGAATGGATATATTTAAGTTCAGTTAATTTACTGGATTCTGACCACGGGACAGAAGTAACTTCGGTTGCTCATCCATCCTCTGTCTGGTGAAAAACAGGGCCACGTGGGAAAGACATTTATCTATACTGGGGTAACAGAAAAGAAGCTAGCTTTCAAATTTCCCTATATTTACTCCTGGTTGCATTTAGGGTCAGGAAGAGGAAGCAAACTAAAGATGTCAAGTGATGTAGCTCTAACTCCCAAACACCCAAGGAGAATTTTGCTGGGCTGAATATGATCTCTCCAGGTCTCACAGCAATATTAAACTGATCAAACAGCACAAGCAGTCTAACTATTCAACTTATTTTGTATTCAGTGCACACTCTCCTAATTGTTTCCAATTACTGCACTTTTTTTTCACTGGAAACAGATAGTGTTTGTCTCTGCCTGGAACATATTAACATTGCTGCCTCAGCCACCAGAAAGGTACTGGCTACATTTCTGTGCCTGTATCTGCGGATGCAAGACCTGTTTGCATTAAAAACATGTTTCGATTGCCCAAAACTTGAGGTTTTGTTCTATCCAATGAATGGACCTGGCTCATTTTTCCAGATAATGAAGAATCACTCTCATTTTCCAACAGCATGATAGAGCTTGTCTCAAAAGAAGCTGGTGGATGTTTTGAGTTTGCTAATCACGTCTTTTATGCCTAGCCAGAAATTCTTATTTGCTCAGGACAGTGAAATCTAAGAGCATTTTCCAGATGTTAGTTATTTACACATTCATCATTCTCCTAAAACAGTCATTCTTCATCTGCATGTTAAAACGTATCTGTGGAATAAACAAAGAAACTTAAACCAACACAATATCAAAAGAATATCGGTTCATTCTTTAAACTACTGTCTGTAACTTCACTCAACATCACATTTAGAGATGTGATGAAGAGATATGATATTATTCTTGTATTATTTATATTGTATTTATATGGAGTTATAATTTCTCTCCCATTCTTAGTTGGATGCATCTGAATGAACTTTTGAGTATATTGTGGCGCTTTGCTTATTACAGTAAGTTTATTCAGTTTAGAAGATAATCTGATTGACGCCTGAAAGTGGGTGTTAGAGAGACCTGAATATAAAAGATCTCCCTCTCATCTTGTTCATTTTCTCTTAGACAAAATCAGTCATATTCCAGTCGATGTCTGCTTGGAACTTCTGGAGTAACCTTTACTTTCACGTATGGATTTGATTAACTTCAGCTTGTTCTTATAAACAACAAATTTTTGCTAAGCAAAAGCAGGCTACACAATTTTAACAAGAGATAACATGTTTAGAGATTTATAGAATCATTAAGGTTGGAAAAGACCTTTAAGATCACTGAGGTCAGTCTGACAGGCCTGTAATTGCCCAGATCCTCCTTCTGATCCTTCTTGTAGCAGGGCATCACACTTGTTAAATTCCAGTCACCTGGGACCTGCCCAGTTAACCAGGACTGCTGATAAATGATGGAAAGTGGCTTGGTGAGCACTTCTGCCAGCTCCCTCACTACCCTTGGGTAGATCCCATCTGACCTCATAGACTTATCAGTGTCTAAGTTGTGTAGCAGATCACTGACCATTTCTCCTAGGGCTGTGGGGGCTTCAATCTGCACCCTGTCCCTGCTTTCCAGCTCAGGGGGCTGAGTACCTGGATGACAAGTGATCTTGCTATTAAAGACATGGGCAAAGAAGGCATTAAGTATATCAGCCTTTCTTTCATTCTTTGTCACTATGTTTCACCCTGCATACAATAAAGGATCAAGATTCTCCTTTATTCTTTCTACAGTTAAAATCACAATACATTATCTAATTGAATAATTGTATTTTGGCTGACAAAGAGCTTTCCTGAAATGCAAATTTTAATATATTTGTATAAATAGGAGACCACCAATAACAGATAACCCTTCAGGAAGGGATTAATTACTTTACAAAGTACCTTAAGGATCCCTATGAGGAAAAATATTACTTTCAGGAAGAGAACTAGTAACTTAAATATATACTTTATTTTGTACATAAGTACATTTATCAGCACCTTTCCTCTGCTGTAAAAAGAGGATTCTACCAAATCTTATCATCTGGCTGATTTTCAAAAGCATTTCCAGTTGTTAGTGTAATTAACACAACACAGTTTATTTACAAAAACCAGGGATCATTTGAGACATTTAAAACTGTTGACTTTCTTCAAAGCAGAATACTAGTTTCAATATACTGTTCAATGTTGTTGTGAATACTGCAGATTTCTGCAAGACATCAGCCTAGAACTACTTGTGCACAAGTAACTAAAATCCCTTTTTCCTGAAGAAAGGGTATCACATTCAGAGGATTGTCTTATAACTAGAGCCAGGCAACTAAATTTGGTTCTTGATTAATGCTACTTGCTGTTAGTACAAAACACTGAGCTGTACTATTTTATTCCATGTTCTCTGATTAGGACATTTTAAGAAATAAAAAGTTTTCTTTTTTTAGTATCTTCTGATGAGCACTTCAAATATGTACCTTCTGATGAAAAGCTGTAGTCTTTAGCAAAATGTACTGCTTGCTAAGAGATCTGAATGCATTAACAAAGAATTGTGAACAGCAACCAGTGCCTTGCTTTCTTGTCTAAAAGTGATGCTTCTATTTTAAACAACTCATCTTAGTATCAAGACTGATTTATGGTGATTTAGAACAGAAGTTAAATGGGTTTTTTAAAATTAATTTCAAGACATTTAAAATAATAATGATAAAAAATAATGCCTCACCAATACTCCTAGTTTAACACATCTCAGCTAAGTAAGTATTTACTATACAGGAGCCATAAAAAATGTCACCTGTAAACCACAAGACCTTTGCACTGTCAGAAATGCCAGGTAGCTTTCACATACATATAGTGCAGCAAGGTTGAAAAATAGATTACAATGACATGGTACAAATCACCATAGAGGAGCACAGTGATCAGAGTAGTAATAAACATGCAGCTGCTTTTACTGTAATTTGGATGGCCAGGAGAGCGGAAGTTGGGAAAGAAAAAGGGGAAAAGTCTATCATCTAGCTGAAGATAGTCTCAGCTTGCTAAACAAGGAAATGTTACTTTCGTTTGCTTTGCCCAGTATGTACCTCAAGATATAATTACAGCCTCACTAAAGAAACCAAATGAAACCTGCTTGGACTACTAGCATCAAGGGAGATAATTTCTAATTCCCACACTTTCCAATGTAAATTCAGCATCTACTTATTTACTACTGACAATTACATATTGACAAACAAGCAACCAATGCTCTGATGTCTGAGTGCTGCTAAAGAGGCAGAGAGCTCTGTGCCTTTCAGTAATGCAGTATGTGCCATTACACCACCTAATCCATTCTTTACTACCAATGCTCTTCTTTCACCACTTCTGGCAAATGAAATAGTTACACTTTTAACATTAGTAGGAGCCACTAACTGACACAGATGCAAGATCTAACTGCTCCCCCACTGGAAGGCCAACGATTCTACTTTGGGCAACAGTGGCCTCCCTCCCCCTCGTGCTAATGGCCTTGCCTCAACTCAGCTTCTGTTACCGACAGGAGAAGAAGCAAGTCTGGGGCCTAGGACTACACAAAGTTGCTAGCCCCCTGAAGTGCTTCACCACTCCCAGCAAACATCTGCCCCAGGCATTGCCTCAACACTTAATGTGCCTAGAGCTCAGGGCCGTAGGGAAGCACTGGAGCTCAGATTTCAGCAGTAGGGTGCTAGAAGTGCAAATGAAAGGATTACACCAAAAGGATTATACCCTGAACAGTCATCTACAGCATATCCACAAACTCATCAAGCTTATGGAAGTGGTGAGGTAGTGTGAATCGTTCATTACAGCTAGGGTGTCATTGTATCATTCTGTTCAACAATGTGATGTAGAGGGGGCAATGAAATATCCATTTCACAGTGAGGTCGGAATGACAAGGCTACTATGGATGGTTAGGCTACTTAAGTTATGTCTCAGAACTCATCTGAATTCACTAAGCATTGCCTACTATATTCAGCCTTGCTATAGATAGCTGCTTATAAATGTTATAAGAAATTAACACTTTAGGCATGGGCAATTTACATCCTTCCTGCACCCTATCTTTTGTGAAATTGCATGCTATAGACAAATAGCCACAGTAACTAATTTATAGAAAGCGCAAAGACCAAAGACTTCAAACTGTTCCAGAATGGTAGAGATGCTAATACATTAGGGGAAGAATGAAAACAAACAAACAAAAAAGAAAACACTTAAGGCACTGAAGGTGCCCCAAACAGTGAGGATGAATGTTTTACATTGTTTATGTATCTTTCAAGAAAGCCACTTACCATTTTCTGTGCTTTCTGCATTTGAAAAATAATTATCCATGGGGTGGGATTTTTAAAGAAGAAAAAAAGGCAAACATTTCCTGATTTCTTACAAAGTGAGAAGGTAAATATGTGAAGACTTGACTGGAACGAAATAGAATCTCTCCACTCTGAGTGCATTGTTTGCTGTCCTTTGAAAGCAGGATAAGCCAGTGTGCACTTCATTAGTATTCTAATTGTCAAGTAGTGCTCAGTGGTTGTCTCAGGCTGTCTGATTAAAAATTAAACAAAATTAATTCTTTTTTCCATTGCCAGATGCATTGAAGTACTTTTCCTTTTTTTTTTAAATTAAACTCCCTTCCCAATACTTAAGATCACATGCTATCATAGTAGAACAGTAACTGACCATACTTTGCAAGAGTAGATCACGAAAGACTATTTCAATTCTGAATTACAATGCAGAGGTTTTATTCTTATGATGCCATACTGCTGTTCTCTTCATTTCTTCATTTCATCTTATCTTTGTGTACTCCAAGTGTGAAAGAAAAACGTGGGATTGACCTACAACCAGCTATGGTGCACATAAAATAGCCTGTTTTAATTTCTAAATACACACTGTACTTTGATAAGGACATTCTTGTGCATGTGATCTTGGCTACTGAATGGACTCAGACATTTAAAACATCTGGACACTGTCAAACTACTGTCTTCCAACTGTATATTTATCTAACATAAAACTTTACCAACACTTCCCTTATTCGTAATGTCATTAATGAATATCAACAGAATGCAATGTTTTAATAACACTAAAAAGGATGACCTAAAAAGTGAGTTTCTGGGAAGAACCTCAAGATCCTGGTATACATTTTCAGGCACACCCACAGACATGTTCTCTTCAATTTACTCAAATAAATCACTTAAACTATCTTGTGCCTTTGTTTCCTGTAATTACAAGAGGGATCTTTCTTTCTCTAAAAGTTGGATATTATGTAAACAAAATTAACTGTGTTGTGTACAGATATTGTAGCTATTCAGGACAAAATTGATCCTATATTCAGAATACCGAGATTAATGGGATCCAGAGTATTTCCAAGACATAAGAAAATACAGAGTTATTATTTTAAGCTACAGCCAACTAGAATAACATACCAATCAGTTTTATCAAGGACAAGTGAAGAGTCATGTTAGACTCGGGGTTTACTGAAAATTAAGACTATGCCCACTTAATTTACTGGTGTTAAGTATGCTGTCAGTGACACTAACTATGGCATCTACAAAACCATTTTAAAAGACCAGGAAAAGTAGTGAACTTGCTAAAAAGCTGTAGTAAACACATTAAGTTAGCATTAAAAAATATATCAAAACCTCAGGAAAAAAATACTGAATGAACCTATGCCAGTCTGTAGCAAGACAGATTTTCCTGTGTAACCAGGGTCTCTTATTGTGGGATCAATAAGATCCCAATAATACCAAGACAAATACAGATAACATAATCAAGTTGGTTCTTCTTATGTTTTGGAATTTTGATGGTTAAAAATGATCATTAGCAAGAAAACAGAGCTGAAGGATCACATAATTCATTTTAATACAACTCAATTTATGCTCTCCTTCAGAAATCTTTGAGGGTTGTCAGGTATTGCTGTGATATTCAGCTTTCCTCAATATTTCCATGTGGCTTCTTCACTCTCTTAAGCACATGCAAATACACAGCCAGAGACACTAGATCTGGGTTCACTATAATTTTTTGGGCGAGACTGAATTGCTCTTGCCCCATGAAAATACTGATCTCATTTGCAAGATAATCCATAAATATTAAGGACAAAAACTAGGAAACGAAATCTCAAATTTGTTCCCTTGCAACAGGGGCCATATTCATATGAGAAGTAAAGATGTTATCTGCAGTGCTGGACTAGAGCACATTGAGAGGAAAGTAAAATAATTAAAGGAAACAGGGCAACTCATTCCAAATGACTAAATTTTTATAGGTAGATATCAGATAGGGCCATGAGTCCTGGTTAGCATGTATTTTCTTAAAATCAATTTATTATCCTTCTAGAGTTGATCTGAACACTGACAGACCTTCCACATTTTATACTCGACTGAGTAATTTCTGTTTGAACACAGAAAGTGTTCAATCCCCAAATGTTTCAACTACTGCCCAGCTAATATAGTATTAAACAGGACTGTATTATGGAATTATTAACAGCAATTCACACAGGATCTTTAGTGGCAGTTAATGCTTGTACTCTTACGTATGAAAAGCTGTACTAAGGTGTCTTAGAGTTTAAACAGCTGTACGAGTTTTCACGTCTAAATGTAAAGTATCTACTATGACCTAAATTTTGCAGGTTTTAAACTAAAAGGATTCTTTCCTGCAATGAAAGACTCTTGGCACTGTAAAATAAAATTCAGTAAATTTAAACGCCCTCAGTGTCTCCTTCTATGCTTTAACATTGTATAATCAACATCTGAGTAACCAAAAACCAGAATTCAACCATGTCAAAACTTAAACTTCACCCCCATGTTACTTCATTCCCCAGGCTGAGACTTCGCAAATCCTTTTTCAGGAGGTGAACTAAAGCGAACAGTGCTGAGTTTGTAGTAAAGGGCACCTCTCTAGCTTTACCATTTTTCACCAGAAACACCTACAGCTTCCCATTCTGCCTATAAACAAAACTGCCTACACTGTGGAGGAAGAACCAAGAAATATTGGCCTGCCCTGATGTTAAATCATTATGGCTATGACAGGCATTGCTACACATGATGCATGTGCAGCTGCAAATAAGGTCACCATGTTGTTCTCCTTGGCAGTTAACACTATATGCCGAACATCTCCACTTCCATTTTAAATTTACACTAGCTTCACTCCCTTAAAAATTAGATGAAAAATTTGCACAGTAATTAGATTTCTATGTCTAATTAGAGAAGACTTAATTCACTACTGATATATTTCACCTTTCTATGAGCTAGTTTAGCAATGACTCTCACATATTCAGAGTTTTCCATACCGCTGAGCTCGAAACTAATTTACAACCTTTGGATATTATTATGTGCTGTGACAATAAATAACAGAATCCCTAGATTTAGCAGTATGTTAGATCCAGGCTCCCCTTCAAACAACCACTTTTTCAGACAAAAATCAAAGCTGCTGTGCTCACCACAGTCACGGTGTGTGCACAAACCAGCTCAACATCATGTCTGCAGACAGTCCTATATTTCTAACAGTACATGGGCTTCATCAACAGCCTGGCACAGGAAACATCTAAGTGCTTCCTAACCATTATAAACACTGTGAAAGCATAAAACACCTTGCAGTGTATATACACACATTTCTGTCACCAGTTAGAATAAATCGGTATGGCATTGATAAAAGTCTATAGCAATGAGCTTATTTAATACAGACAGAGGCCCTGCCCTTGAAGAGCCTACCTTTGCCAATTAATGAATTCATTTTAGCAAAGCAGTGCTGTACTTTCTAAAACAATCTCGTTAGTACTACCTTAGCATTAGCCTAGCTACATTTGGAAAATCAGAATTCAATTCACTTGCTTATTGCAGTAGTAGAGCCTAGCAAAGACAGGGTTCACTAAGAACTACTGTTGAAGACAGCTTAGTGAGAATGTGCTGATAAAAAAATATTATTTAAATAATCTCATTATAAGACAGCATCTCTCATCATGGATGCTGGCCAAGTGCTTCCAATATTTTGTAAGTTAGTGCAGCCAGAGGCAAAAACAAACGCAACAGTCACCAGGAGGATTTGTGGGGCTTCCCCTGGTAGCTTCCCATCTAAGTACAATGCATGCTTTCTGAGATCTGATACCAAATGTGGCAGGGCTGCTGCTAAGAGGGTCACCCTGGGATTATTTTAATGTTCACTGAAATGGAAGCAATTTATTACATACTGCAGTAGCACCACTTTCATTCAAACTATAAGAGGTTCAAGTAGCCTTTTAAATCTGCTTTGCCTTTCCCTCTGGTACCAGCTTACCTTCAAGCCTCTTGGAAGGATGATGCTCTGCAAAGCAGGCTTTGGAGGCTATACTGAGAAAAAAGCATTCAGTAAGTACTCGACCTCCCGGAGCATGCAGGGCTAGAAACATACATCTGCATGCCTAAATTCAGCTTCCCCCATGGCCTAAGAATGAGATGCATCTGTGGAACAAGTTTTGCACTTACTTGAGTATTATCATAAAACATTTACATGATTTAATTAGATTATGTAAATCCTTTACTCCAATTTGAAGCTCTGAAAATCATAATGTCATGCTCTAAATTATGCAAATATTGAAAATGCTTTTCACAGCAGCAGAAGCAAAAGCAGAAGTGAGACAGTCCTGCCACATGCCATTCTGCTGTTCTCTACTCACTGAAGACCACACAGAATGCATTACTGTAATCCTGAATTTTAAGATTAACATTTTCTGCAGAGAACGTAGTTATTTCATGCCCTCATTTTATGCTAAGCCCCAAATCCAAATTTGATTTGGAAAATGTTCTGTGGTTTATATCCACATCCTGACTAAGCAGCATATATTTCACAATGTCCTTCCCCCTCCTCTGACACAGCATCCACTTCATAGCAAGGAGATGCAGTAAGAGCTACGCATCAAACCATCTTCCTAACTGCTGAGCAGTAAAAAAGGGAAGTAGATAAAACCTTAGCAAATGTTTTCTCTTAAGTTAACTTACATCTGCTGTACTCCTGGATACAGTAGTGCTGCCACAATATTGAACACACGTACCCCATAGGACATTCTTTAAACTAAATAACAACAGGCATTTATATGATCTACAGAAATAAGTTCCAGCTGGTAGGGATGGTACTAAATTATCTAGAGACAAAATGAACAATCATTAGAGTCAAAAGAACCATCACGAATGAATTGCAGAAGTTAACATGCACACCAAAGTTGGGTAGACAAATTTTAGCAGGACTTTGTTATTCAGAGTATCACTTTGTTTCCAATACAAACTGAGTGCACCAGCTTCTTCTTCAATACAGCAGCTCAATGTGTCTGAAAAAACGAAGCCTGATCCACCCCATCACACAGATTACTATAATGGACCCTAAAGCATATACCACTCAGGAGTCACAAAACTTTCTATACACTCAGAATATCTCGCCCTCAACTTCTACTGGTTCCCCAATATTCTGACTTCCCCTTCCCCAAACTGATGATCATGGCCAGAATAACAAAAGAAAAGAAAGTTTAAATTTATAAAAAATTTAGAACATTTGAGTTCCAAGGCAAAGGAGCTTTGAGAATAACAGGTCAGAGATATTTCTTGCTGTGCAAGAAATTCTGTGGCTTTTCTCCACCACACAGTGAAAGGACCTACCCCATAGTTCTTCAGCCATGGGTGACCAGAGAATAGTTGGTATGCAGGCCAGGTTATGTCACATAACCATTGGTATATCCATGCCAATACAACCATCTGGGGTAACACACATCTCTTCTAGCAACCTGCATTCCTTGCTCACAATAGAATAAACCTGTCCATTTTCATCTTGCACAGATCAGGACTCACGGGAAAGTTGCTCCCTCAGCAATTGCTGTTCATCTATGTCGTGCTGCCTGGCTCTGGTTATGACTTCTCAGAAAGTTGATGGGTTGTGAGAAAAGGCTGTATGAATGTCTATGGGGAAAAGCCACACAGCATAAACATAAAATTGCAGACACAGGTAATCCTGTTGTGGAAGGAAACCTTAGCAGGATCCTGGGAAAAGACATCAAACTGCAAAGGTCTGAANGAAAAAATGTATTTTTTTTTCATGTACATAGGAAAGTTACAGCAGAAAAATAATAAACTTGTAGGGAAAAAACTTATTTTTAAAATTTTCATGCAACACTTTTCAGAGATGCATGGGTGCTCCCTTTGCTATAAGGATAGAACTGATGCTGATCACTACTTCAGAAAAAAAAAAAAAATCAAAAATGGGGTTTCATAACAAACACAGTTACTTTCAGCACTGTTTAAGTGTATTCAGAAGAATTAATTACTGAAAAAATAGAATGAGATGTAAATTCAGATTTAATGGAAGATGTGTAAATAAGGACAGATTAGTTTAACATCTAAGCTGCATTAATTATAAACTTCCTACGGAAATGCAAAGAGAGAGCCTGGGGAATGGAATAATCTGAACAGACAAAAAGATGTAGTCTCCTTTACATGCCTTTTATTGTAAAAAGCTATTGAATTGAGTTTGGATATTTCTGAGCCAGTATTAAACAGCCCTGATGCTGAAGTGTAGGCAGTAGCCTATGCACAATGCCTGAACTGTTCCTGTGGCAAGAGGGTTCAGATGGATTCAATGTGGGTGTGAGTTTTGCAGCATGGTTTAGGCGCGGCTCAGAAAGGCCACTCACTAATAACTGGGAATTAGTTACTTTGCTACACAATAGCCTGNAGACGGCAACTCAACAACTCTGTTCCGAGCAGCACAGAGGACATCATCTTCCTGGCCAGGAAAATTCACTTCAGGTGTTTTACCAGACATGAGGAATACACTAATGCTACACCTAGGAGCCTGCTAGTATTCTACTTGCAGAGTCTCTTTGCACATCTCAAAAGATACCTGAACTGACTAACACAGGGACAGCCACAAGCCACTGCCTTTTCACACATACCCTCCCCTGCTTGCAGCTTTCAGATTATCATCAATGTCTGTCCACAACAACAACAGTAAAATACTTCTCTGCAACATGCTTCACCTGTTCCCCTGCTTGCTAGGCTTTCCCACTCTCTGCTGACTTCAAATAGTCATCACACCACCACAAACTGCTCACCTTTCAGTTTTACAGTGCCC
>WEIV01001478.1:4930-23446 GCA_013390005.1 Calyptomena viridis
AAATACTGCATGTTTTTGATGTAACTGAAATGTAAAACATTTTTAGTGGAATCCAGGAGTTTAACTGGTGTGCAAATGTAATCTATTGTCCTTAGTTTTCATGATTTTAATATGGTTAATAGTTTTTACAGTATTACTATTTAAGAAGCTGAGAGAAGCACTTATGCTCTTTTGAGCTTAAAAAAAGTAAGTAACAAGGTTGACTTTTAGGTACACCATTGGGACAGTGTTGTTATTGTTATCTATTCGGCATCCCACATCTTCTGTTTGAGTGTATTGGTTTTGACATACTTGGAGACATACCATGCCTGAATAGAGCATTGCAAAAATCCTTTCTAAATACGGACTTGTGAATACCAGTAGAATTGTAAGTATCTAAATGAATTATATGATGTTGGGTGAGAAGTGAGTCATGATGTGGTTCGAGGAAAGATTCTTGTAGATCAGCAGTGACATGAGTCATGTTAGGAATAGCACACCTGTGCAAAGAGCTGAAATGTGTGCCTTATGTATGTTAGGATATTTATAAAGTTGTCTAAGTAAATAAGCCTCTGCCAGCGATTATACTGAAATATTAGCCATTGTTTAAAGCAATTTTGTTAACAATAGAATACCTGTAGACTGTTCACTCTTTGGGCCTTGTCGGCATCATTGTAAATGTTTGCTTGATTTACGATAGAATCCAGAGACCACAATCAAAATCCTGTTGAATTACATGCCTATATTACAATGTATTATATATAACAAAGACTGTCACTAACCCAATTTTGAGTTTGTGGTTGCTCAATATAAAAAAATCCAAGCCAGGTAAGAGAGGAGGAAATTTTCTTTCCAAAGAAGAAATAGCAATTGCAAATATTCAGAAGATGTGATGCAGCTTTTCCTCAGTGGTCCTGTCCTCTGCGCTTATTTTTTCAATGCGGGATCTGATGCTATACATTATTTAGAATTTAAAATGCTGACATCTCTAGAGATTGGACTTAATCCATGTGGTACAATATGTGAAATACACTACCTCATTTTGTATGCCCAGCTGCCTTTCTCCGTCAATGTAGTCTCATAGCTGTGACTTATTGTTTATCTGCCAAAGCATACTCTGCTTGGCAATCTTTCAGCTGTTTAAGATACTCTTGTAAAGAGAATATAATCTCCAAAGGTAGCGAGGGTTCTGGCTAGTAAGTAGGCATAGCAAGGATACAGCCGTTGCCCCTCTCCCTTTCCCTGACTTCAGGCATGGCTGAGTAGGTCTTTAAATACCACATGAAATGCCAACAATTATATCACAGTGTCTACAATAGTGGGGGGTAAAATACACTTTTTCAGAAGATGCTTCACAAGATGCTGTCAGTGAAAGCAGGAGGAGCAGGAGTAGTAATCTTTGCAATTAGCCCTCTCTAAATAATTCCTGCTCATTGTTCAGAGCTATGCTAAAAAGTATTATCCTTTGCTTTCTTGTAATTTGAAAGAAGTTTTGTAGAATTTCATAGAACTCACCTTTTTTGTCAAAACTAGTTTTTCAGGGGAAAGAATTGGTGTTGAAACATTTCTCAGGCTTAAAAATTAGTAAGGGGGGAAAAAAAGGCTCTGAAGTTCTTGAAGTGTTGATTTTCTCTCTTTTTTCCTCTGGATGTCGAATTTCAAGATTTTTTTTTTTCCAACTGGAACAGCATTGTATATTGAAGTTTAGTGTTAATGTAGTTAGAAATCATTTATATGACCCCAAACAAAACATTTTGAAATTACCTAATTAAAATATTTCACTTGACTGAGACAAAGCATGGCGTGACTTATCAGATCATGCTCATTGTTCTGTGTTTCCTGCTAAAATAAGGAACCTATTTGTATTAGATACCTTCATCCGGTAGATATAATTATAGAATGATTTCTTTCTCAGTCTTTATATCTTTCTTAAAATACATGGGGACTTGTTTTGAGGTTCTGTTTGTTTGTTTTTTAAATTTTCCTGTGTTTGTATAAGGTCTGCCTTCCCAAATGTTGAATATTTCTGTAAATCTTTGCTGAATCATGTCCAGTTTTTAGAATTTATTTTAACATGTGGACAACAGAAAAGGACACAATGTTCCAGTAATGGCCTGCCCAGAAGGCGTGTGCAGAGGTGATACAATCTCCTTACTGCTGCCCAGTGTTGTCTTGTTTATACATCCCAGAATCCTGCCAGATCCTTTTGCCAGAGCATTACATGTGGTGCTCATGTTCAGTTTGTGAAGAGCAGATGAGATTTTAGCACAGTGATCCTTTTACAGTGGCTAACCTCCTTGTTATTGCTGGTATTGTTTATAGGTTTTATATTGTACATAAAATTCAGTTCACAGCACATTTTTCTTCCTGTTACTTATCCAGTGAAATTGTAAGTCTAATCATTTAATGACATAATGGTTTCCATGACAGTGACTTATTGCAAAAAATACAGAATTGCAAGCTTGCACAAGTTACTGTAGAAGGCACAGGGTATCTATGAATTAGGAGAAAAGTTGAAATAATTCCTTTTGGATTACATTTTTCTTCTGACTTGTTTCATTTTAATCCCTCAAACAGATTAAATAATTAAACTGACTTGTATTTTTTGACAGGCGCAGTCACTGGCTTCATTTTTATCTACTCGGCAGCTATTACGAATTTGTCGTCGACTGTCACAACATCCAGATGAAAGCCTGTATGATGCTGTTAATAAAGCTTGCCTTTCCAGGTAGGACTGCTCGTTTTGGTGGAGCTTCTTGGTCAGTTGCTAACATTCAAGATAGCTTTTAATGCATTTTAGTAGATAATAAAATTGCTGTTTTGCTCCTTGAAGTCTGCAATTTCTTTAAAAATATTTCTGTGGTAATCTCAAACCTGGAAGGTAAGTAGAAAGGACTTTGTATTCTTTTCTCATCTTTATGAATATACTTCATTACATGATATAAATTAAGTTACTATTATCAACAGTACCTCCTGTCTCAAAACACTCAAAGCAGAGCTACATTAATGACTAGTATAACTGATGTTTCTTGGAGAGTTGATTTCAGTTCTAAAAGCTATATCCAGAAAAATTATGAACATTATGAACAAACGGGTTTGTTTGTTTTGGTATTTTTGTTTGTGGGTTTTGGTTTGCTTCCATTTTGGTGGATTTTTTTGGTGTAGTGTTTGGGGTTTTTTTTTTTTTTCACTCTCTCTTTTCAAAAGAAAGCAAATTGTTGTTATCAAAAGGTTTGGAAAACCAAAAGGGCCTGCAGAGCTCACTCTTTCTCTTTGGAGCTTGAGGCACAAGTCAACTAGGTCAAGGGAAAAGGTATTTCTGAAAAAAACGTTGTTTCTATTGTAGCTCTTACTGACAGCAGAATGAGGACATTACATGCCTCCAGTCCTAATCCATCCTGCATTACAACCCTATTGCAATATTTGATAACACTGAAGCCTTTTAAAATGAGCATGTAGCCACAAATGTAGTTCATTGCTATGAAAGAAGTTCAATTCCTCTACTTAAGGATCAGTGAAATGTGGAAGACTATGTGAATGTGAAAGGATTAGATATTTGGGGTTTGGAGGTGCAAGTAAATCTTCATACTGATTTTAGATTACAGAAAATGCTGGAAACTTTAAAAAGAAAAATGCTTAAAACACAACCTCCCCATTATTCCTCTTCTTTTAGGTTTTTACCAAACCTTGCCAGATCAGCTTTACATAAAAATCTGCAGGATTCTGGTATTGAAACAAGTCCAGATGACACAAAGAAACTAGAGGAAAAGGATTACACATGTAAGCTTGTGCTTTCTTTTTTCCTGCTCTTCATGAACGTTACTTAGATTATTGAAAATATAACATATCTCTGACTTTGTTCTATTGAATGCATTGCTGTTCTCAGTATGTTGATACTTGTGCATTGCCTGCTGTATTCCCAGCTCCTGGAATTTTGTTTTCCATCATGATTAAGTGTTTCTTAGTCTGTAAGATACATGGTCCCAGGCTTTCTTGTATTGCTTTTTGTTTTCATCACTGATAGCTAGTCTGTGCAATTACAGCCTTGGTTTGATCTTAATATTTCTGTGTTCTGTTTTTTTCACTGTTGTTTCTTTCTCATCGCTGTTAAAATCTACCTTTTTCTTATTGAGACTTTTGTAAAAGTTTTGTGCTATGACTTGCTTTTATTCTGGCACACACTTCTTTGTTAGTTTCCCTTCTTTTGATTCTCTTTAAATTACTGTGATTGTTACATGTCACCTTTATCAAGCAGTTTTTTGTTTCCTTAGCTCATCCAACTTGTACTTGTTTGTAGTAGCCTTCAGGGCTACGCATGTATTTCTCCTTCTCTGATTTTTCTCACTTCTACTTTCTCATTGATGTATGACCCCCTCCATGCTAGTTGTAGATCTTTTTATATCTTCTTTCAGGCAGCACACTGTGAGTAATTTGCCATTTTCCATTTGCTAAATTTTTCCTTTGCTCTGCTTCACCAGTGTTATCTCTGTTCTCATTCTTCTGTACATTTGTTCGTTCTTAGTTTTGTGATGTCTTTGACTTCTGTGTTTTTACTGTAAGGTCTTTGCAGTCGTAAACATATATCTGGTTTTAATTCATGTGGATTCTGTTTTTATAGATTTATTTGTGTGTGTGTGTGTATGTAGAGGTATATATGTAAATGCAGAGATATATTAATGTATATATTAATATATTATATACAGTATAGTATGTATGTGCAGCTATATGTATATGCATATATATGTATGCAGCCATCTATGTATTATTACGTCTCTTATTTACATTTTTTGTATATATAACAACTATATTTATAAAATAATTTAATTCTTGCCAGTTGTGTAATGCTACCTGCTTTCCTTTGATTTTTTTTATCTGGACACATCTCTCAAATTTTCAGTGTTTCTCTGTTTCATGCCCTAAAGGTGAACAACTGAAAACATCTGTCTAGAAATCAGGCTGTTACCAGTTTTACCCCACACCAGATTAAGAAATTAGTAGCGAAAAGATGATTACTGGTTTTTATTCCATAGATTATTATTTACATTTAGTTGTTATTTTCCTAAGAGCAGAATTTATGGCTCTTTTGATATAAGAAATTTTTCTAGTGTACTTTTGCTCTCAGAGCTGTAGTTCAAGGTTATTTCAACTTGTGCAAATTTAGCCAGTTTTCACAAAAAAACATGTTCTGGAATTAGCCCATACGAGCAGAAATGCAGCGCTGAAAGGCACAATCAACAGTGGCTCTTTGCTGTTATGGGCAGTTGGCTCCCACTCTCAGCTGACCACCCACACAGCCACTTGTTCACTCACCTTCACACCTCTCTCCACAGTGGGACCAGAGGAGAGAACAGGAAGAATGAGAGTGAGAAAAACTGTGGGTTGAGAAAACACAGCCTAACAGTATTGGTGATATTCCAGTAATACAATGAGTGTGTGAAATTAAACCAAGGCAGTGGTCACAAATTCTGGTGTTTCTTGTGGTATTTTTCCCTTTAGATCCACCTTGTCATAATTTATTATTCTCTTTCTTTAGAGAGAAATCGTTTACTGCAAACCACAGCCTTGTTAAAATTTGTAAATCACTACTTGCAAATGTTATTGACTGCACGTCCTTATGGATGCTCTAAGTAATGCATTTGCTTTTTTCCTGAAAAATGTCTAGGTGAAATAAACAATGGGATTCTGAAGATAGGGTCTGTGACAATGCCAATTTTTAACTCAGCTGAGAAAATGAAAGTGCCTGATGTTTTGTTTTATGAAAATGCACAAGTAAGTACAAATCGCTGACTTCTGAGTTGCAGAAGTTTTTAAAATACGTACTATGCTAATGCGTATGCTCATATGTATAGTAAATAATGTACTGACTGAATTTTAAGGATATATTTCTGAAGTAGTTTCTGTAGGCTTACATTTTTCTTGCAGGATCTGTTGATCTTTTCAGATGTGTCTGCATCCCTTTGTGAAGAGATTATAACAATCCTGTTGAACATTCATAAAATATGAAGTAACAGAGTCTGAACTGAATTTTATTCAGAATGATGTGATCAGTGTTGTGTTGAGTGGTTTTATTTTTGTTTTGCTGCTGCTGAACTGATCCACTCAGAGTCAGATTATTGATTGCATCCTGAGACTGTGTTTTACAGGCCCGTTGCATGAAGTTTTACCTCCCTTGGCTGACCAGTGCCCATCAAGCCTCTCTATCACTCTCCCTTCTCAGTTGGACAGGGAAGAGAAAATAAGACGGAAAATGACTCTCACTTTGAGATAAGACAGTTTATGAAAGCAAAAGTGAAAGTTTGCACATGCACAAGCAAAGAGAAAAAAAAATCATTTTATTCTCTGCTTCAGCAAGGGATGTCCGGCCACTTCCCGGGAAGCAGGGCTTCAGCACACGTGACAATGGCTCGGGACTGCAAACATCGTAAATAGCGAATGCCCTCCCCCTCCTCCTCCTGTCCTTAGCTTTTATATCTGAGCTGACGTCATATGGTATGGAATATCCCATGGTTAATTTGGGTCAGCTGGCCTAGTTGTGGCCTCTCCCAGGATCTCCCAGGATCTTGCCCACCTCCAACCTATTGGTGGGGGGAATGCTGGGGAGACAGTGCTGATGCTGTGCCAGCACTGCCCAGCAGTATCCAAAACACTGGTGTGTTACCAACACCTTTCTAGCTACCAATTCAAGGCACAGCACTGTGAGGGCTGCTATGGGAAAATGAACTCCATCTCAGCCAGACCCAATACTCTCTCTTGAATTAGAATTAACATTGCATGTTTGAAAAGCAAGGGGAAGAGTAATTAATAAATTAGTTATTAGGTTATTAATTATTTCTTTTAATTAGTTTTAGCTTATTAATTAGTCATTAGAATTAATTAGTTCCTAGTAGTAGTGTAGAGCAAGAGTTATTAGTGAACACAAGAAAAAGGAAGGACTTTGTGACTGTGGGTTTTTTGGTTTCTGTATCCCCTGCACTCCTTTAGTAGAGGTAGGTGTACAGCAGCTTTCTTCTCCATCTAGCACAGAAGCCTCAAAACTATCAGACAATGGCATCGCTAGGAAAAGATTTACCCTCTGGACTACCCTTAAAGTATTTAGCTATTGAAAGGCCACACGGATAGTGTGACCATGTCTAGTATTTTTCTTTTAGAGGCCTGGGTGTGAGTTACTTTTCCTTTTCTATTCTTTTTTCCTCCATCGCTTGCAATTTCTCCACAGAAAGACTGTGCTACATGGGTATCACCTACTGAAGGTGATGACAGGCCATACAAGGGGAACAGATGACAAACTTCATCTTCCCAACTAACATTTCATGTGAGATTTTATTCTGTGTTGCCATTTTGATAAAGTACATAATTTCAGCCTCTGGGAAGTGAAATCCTGCGTTCTGCTAGCACTTACACCTGCATTGCTTTTTCCACCTTCTTGCCTGTAGCTTCAGAAAACTGTACACAATCTATGTCCAGATGTCATTTGCAGAATCTCTGTTAGAAGTGCTGCAGAGAATGACCTGCTCTGTATCTGTCCCTGGTAGCTGTGCCCTCTAAATGCTGAAAGAAACAGCAACCAAATACCAGTCAAGGTAGCTGTTCCCATTTCTAAGCAAATTCTACTCTTATTTTCTATATTGCTAGTTTGTAGTTTGGTCATTCCAGCGATGTAATGAACATTTAGCAAAACCTGCTGGAGAAAAATTTGATTTGAGTCTGGTGCAGTACTTTGTCTCCATTTTCTAAAAATTACAGAAATAAACTGAATCAGAGAATAAGATATGTCCTCAGCCCTTTGCAGTGCTGCACAATGTAAGGAATCATAGTTTTTTTGCCTCTCTGTGTTTGGTCTTGAAACAATTCATGTTCCTGTGAAATGTGATATTGCCATGGAACATTGCTATTGGTCCACAACAAGTGACATAGGGATGGGAGTAATTTTTGAGGTAATATGCCATATGCCATTTTCAAGCCAGGTGTTGGGGAGCATGGGTTGATAAAGATGATACAATATTGATGTGTCTACTTACAAGTCCTTTGAGTAAATAACTAATATTAAATGTCTGCATGCACCATAATACAATCCTAATTTAAGTCCTGGTGCCAAAAGAAAAAAAAAAGGAAAAAAAGAAAAAAAAAGTGTCAATATATAGTACCTCTTGTGGCTAAGCTGCTTTGCAGGGGAACCATGATGTACGTGTACTTGTTCAATTTAGGATTAACAAAGAACTCATCATAAGGATATATTTTGCCCTAGCAAAAAGATACAAAATCAATGTGTGTGGTAAATTGACTTCCTAGAATTTATCCCATATCTAGTCAAAATTATAAATTATAAATTTCCAGTGTATGCACATGCCAGAAAATATAGTAATTTGCCTCAAAGTACTCTCCTTAAATCATGAATTGAGTATTCAATAGTCTTTTGACATGCCTGGTTAGGATTTTGTGGTATTACGCTGTATTTACAAGTCTATGTTCTAGAGAGATCTGGAAATGTGAAATATCCTTCACAGAGAAACTGAGCATTTCTATGCTCAGAAATTACAGGCAAGCTACTGATTTTTAATTATTTGGTTTTTTAATCAAGTACTAGAAATGAGATGATAATGTGAAAAAATATGTATGTTTATTTAAATGCAAGCATTCATTTTGCAGAGTAAGTTGACTGACCTACTTACAGATGACCTATTTTTACTAGATGCAGTGGAGAAATATACATGACTTTATTGCAAGTAAAGTAGTCTGCATTGCCACATTATCCTTAAATCCTTAAATCCTTTCGATCCTTCAATTAGGCACATACAAATTAATAATTAATAAAAATGTGCCTAAAACAATTAGGCACATGTTGTCAGACACATATAAACACTTTCAGACTTGAGCATGAATTTTCCTATCTTTGTATTCCCTGAAAATAAGGTTTTATTAAAATAGGAAAAGTGTATTTTTTATTAAATCAGACATGGTGTTTAATCTTTAATAAAATATATGTCTATAATTCACATGTCAGCTGGCTTTTATTCTCTCTGTTTGGTTTCTGTAATGTTCTACTATGATATGTTTTGCTTCCTCCCAGTACAGTTGCTGGAAAATTGGCAGGTACTGAAGAAAGTTCTTGCACTTCAGGTGACAAGCATTCAAGTAGGCTAAAAGGAAATGTACAAGGAGTGATTACAGAGAATTAAATATATTTAGGGAAATTAGACACCCACATCAGTAAATTAGGGGAGATAGTATTTTTGTTTCATTGTTTTACTCACTGGATATATTGACTGCTGTTATTGATTGAGAGACTCTTGCTATGAAATAAGTAGCTGTAAGTATGAAGTTCAACATTTTTTGGCCCCACATCCTTAAAGTTCCTGTTGTACTACTGTCGTTAGTGAATGCATAAACTTGAGAGCATAAAAATGGATTAAAATTATGGTTTTGTTTCTCTAGCACATGATGGTAATGGAAGATATGCTCAAGGACTTTCTGCTAGGAGAACATCTTCTTTTAGTTGGCAACCAGGTGAGTTAAATATCTCTAACAATGCTTGGGAAAACTCATTTAATGATGAAATTAAATCTCTATTTTGCTTCATTGAAACTGCATTAATTTTTGCTACTGAGGTATTTGACCCAATTTTTAATTCTTTATCTAATAGTGTCTAGGTGCTTTATGGGCACATATCTGTGGAAAATGTAAATGCCTTAAATGTTTTTTCCATGGCTGTCAGAGTAAAAAGTCAAAACATTAATCATGGAATCACAGAATATTCTGAGTTGGAAGGGATACACAAGGATCATCGAAGTCCAACTCCTGGCTCTGCACAAGACAGCCTCAAGAATTACACCATGTACCTGGAAGTATTGTCCAAATGCTTCTTGAACGTCAGGCATAGTGCCATGACCACTTCCTTGGGGAGTCTGGTCCAGTGCCCAACCACCCTGTGGGTGAAGAACCTTTTTGTACCATGTAACCTAAACCTTCCTTGACACAATAATAGTTATATGTAACATCATTACCATTAAAATCTTTAGTTAATGGCTTTGTTTATCTTTCTTGGTTGTGTATCAAACCTCTCCTTTAAAATCTCCAGTGGTAGATAAGAGGTGTACACATATTATATATATTATATTATCCAAACCTTTCTGATAGCCAAATACTAGTTTTCTCTAAAAGAGGTAAGACTTGTTTAATTGTTTGGCTGGTATCGTTGCTGATGGATACTTTAGTTAGTTAGTTAGTTAATTAGTTAGTTACCAGGTTCGTTTGTCCCCCATAAAGCAATCTCCCTTTAGTTTAGCTTTCCCTTAGCAAGGATAAAAGATTTTTTTAGCTGATGTTTTTCTTTTTGTCTTGTAATAGCCTTTAGAAAAAGTTTAACACAAAACACTAATGATTTAACCTACATGGAAAGGTATATAAAATGCTAATTGTTATTAATTCACATATATTAAAGTATACTGTCTCATCTGTTTAGTGCCCTTGTTAACAATCAACTTGAATTTACAAAGATGGTGTATTTGAAACCTCTGTAGACTTTTGCTGGATGATGCCAGCTTCTCCCAAAAGGTTTAATCTATTCATAAATAGAAATTGATTTATTTCGTGAATAAAGCAAGATCTATTTATTCTATTTCATAAACAGTGCTGTCTATGCCAGCTTCCGAGTTGGTATTGAAAATGTTATGTAGTACAGATTGCCTGAAGGACCTGCTGTCAAGGAATAGCTGGAGTGGGCTGAACCACAGGAGGCATGATCACCCAAGTGCCAGTGGCTGCCAGACAGGTCTATGGGGATAAGGCAGGTCTGAGGTCAAGCTGGAAAGTCAAGTCAGCAGTTCCAGGTTGGGATCAGCCAGGTACAGGACCGGGCACGACATTACAACAGTGTAGGTGGGGAAGGAACAGAGGGAAGGGCCTGAGTGTAAATGCAGCTGGGGGACAAAAGGAAGTCTTTTGAAGACTATTATTACGATATAAGGTATTTTTCCAGCAGTGGTATTCTAATCTTTAATAATTTCACGTGTGTCACATTTTCTCAAAGCTTTTGAATCCCTAATTGAAAACTGTTAAAAGATTTGACTGGGTTGAAGTATTGGAACATATTGCTTTGATTCTAGACATCAACCCAGCTGTACCATTATGTTGGAAAACAAGTTGATTTGCCGTGATTTCTCTTTGGCAAATCAGTAATAAAGGTTTTGGTTTTTAATTACTAAAACCCTTCTGAGTACTTCCAGGTTTACTCTTTAGTAATTTGTTCCACTGTTTTCATGTGTGACTAAGAAAATGCCAACAGGCCTTTTCCTTTTGAAATACTGTTTTTAAGTTTGAAGCGCTGTGTTTGCCATTCTGCAATCTATTAGGACTACAGCAATCATTCTTGATTTCTTGGGAATGATCACTAACCATTTAGAAATTGCTTGGCTAATTGCTTAAATATATTACTGTAAATTTGTGCAGCTTGTGATGAATCATGTTCACGTTCTTTAAAAGTAACCATATTACGTCAATTATGCTTTCATGCTGCACATCCGAATTGAAGATATTAGAGTTTTCATCCTCTTTTTGTAAAGCAAATGATTAAATTTTAATTTTCTGTTCAGTTACTCTAAAAGTTCAGCGTGTGTAAGAAGGTAGGGTTTTTTCACTGCTTGATACATACATCAGTGGGTACCTGTGTTTCACATTTGGGAGAAATAGATAATGATTTTGGGGAAATACAAACTGTTGGTTTGAGTTCCTTTCTGTTGAACTTCTTGTTGGTGAATGAGTGAATCATGGAAATTCAGCATACTAACTGACAATTCAAATACTCTGAACCTGAGTATTTCAAAACATATGACTAACCTTTGAATGGTTGTATCATTTCCTAGATATTTAAATGAGTTGGCATATACCTTAGGACATAATTTGGTCCTTCAAAATTATGACTATGTCAAGTGAGTATTTCCATTCAACTGTGATTTAATATGCAGGGCTTGACCTGTAGTCATTCTTTTAGAATCTGGATTTGGTTTTGCTTGGTTGTCTAAGTGTGGTTTTCCACTTTTACCTCATTTGTTTTCATAACACATGTACAGACACAAAATTCCTGCTAGCTTAAGACCTCTCTCTTTTCCAATTCTGTAAATGTGGTCTCTTTTGTATATTCTTTTTAGTTAAGAGCTGACTTACTAGACTTCTTTCACCAAGATTTTTTCCAAGATATGGACTTTGACAATTAGTATTTGAAATTCAGTAACTTAAATTATCTTGATTAGTGTTGGGGACTGGCTTTCTTGATGAAGCTAAAGAGAATTTGAAGACAAGTGTTAGATACCAAGAGATATTTTTAGAAGTGCTCAGCTTCTGAAGTAAACTGCTTTACAACACTTGATTCATGTGTGTTCCCTAGGCAATATATGGCCCAAGATTTCACAACATAAATGCATTACTTGAAATATGTCTTTGTCTAAATACTTGTTTACAGTGGTTTTCATTTACTTTGGATGCTAACTGGAATGTGCCTCCATTTCATATACAAGCAAACAGGTTCTGTTGAGTTCAGTGGATAGATATGAATTTTCAGCTATGAAATAACTTCCAAGTAAAGGACATGCCAGTACTTTAAATATGACTTCTGATATTGCTTGCTGAATGAGCCTGTATTCTGAGAGTGGATGGACTATCTATGACCAGCTAGAGTTTCTCAAAGCAGTTTATTATACAGCAGCTTCTTCTTTGCCTGAGAGTAAGTGGCTGCTTGTTACTCTCTCACCAACAGGCAAAAACCAACAAGAGCCCTGTTTTGTAAAGGCTACTTATTCCAAACTTTGCAGTGGCTGTTTATGTAGTCATTACATACAGCTCTTGCAGTGGTTTCTGAGCTTTTTGAGACAGACTGGAGTCTCGGAAAACTTTTAGGCTGTGTTTTCGTGAAATTTTTCCTGGTGGGCATTGTGCAGTTCATGGATTGGCCGCTTAATATATTTTACTGTCTTCTTGGATTTTCATTAACAAATACAAGAGAAACTATGTTAATAAATAGAACTTGCGTATGGGGAAAAACTTGGAAAATAGCAGTGGCTGAAACACTTCTGTTTTGTCTCACAATTTTAAATGTTAAATATGACATTTCCCAAATTGTTGCATTTGGAAGTTCTATAAAGAGATGTGTTAGATGTTTCCAAGTTTATTGGTATTCGGTGAGGTCTTGGCTACCATCAGCTATCTTTCAAGATACCAAACAAGATATTTATAGTTACAAGGGATTTGTGGCCTTCTGGATGGAGAAGGCTCACAACCCTCTCATTTCTGAATCATGTAATTGCCTTGAAATTCTAAAACACCTAACAGCATGTTAAGCAAAATTGAAGCATTTTATTTGGCATTGTTCTGTTGCCATGATTTATTGAATGAGCTATTCAGAAGTAGAATGAAGAGTTCTATAAAGGTGCTAAATACTGCAAATAATTTCAAAGAAGACCATGACACAGTCTTTGGCAGCAATTGGTAAAAGTGTTGATGTAAGCCCATCGTAGGTAGACTATCACAAATATGTTAATTATAACTACTGTGTTCAGTGGAGGGATATGAAGACAGTGAGGGGACTGAAGTATCTCTCTTGTGAGGAAAGGCTGAGGGAGCTGGGCCTGTTTAGGTTGGAGAAGGGGATCTTATAAATGCATACAAATATCTTAAGATGTCAAGAGGATGGGGCCAGATTCTTTTCAGTGGTGCCCAGTGATAGGATGGGGGGCAATGGCCACAAACTGGAACACAGGAAGCTCCATATAAATATAAGGAAAAACTACTGCGAGAATGACAAAGCACTGGAGGCTGTCCAGAGAGGCTGTGGATTCTCCATCTCTGGAGATACTCAAACATGCCTGAACATGATCCTGTGCAACCTGCTGTAGGTGAACCTCCTTTAGCAGGGGAATTGGACTAAATGATCTCCAGATATCCCTTGCAATCCCAACCATTTTTTCATTAAAAGAACCTAGAAATGTACTGGCCTTCTGGCACATTTGCTAATTTATTTCCCTGATAGAAGAATGTAATTTCATCCTTGCTGCTGCTTTTCTTTAACTGAGAGATCAACTTACATGAATTTTTGGGCTCCCACTAGGAATTTATTTTATTCTTGAAGAATTGAGTAGGAAAACTGATTGAGTCTTTCTTAAAGGTATTTAAAATTACATGCTTGACTAGATCTTTCCTTCTAATATTGTAGGGAGAGGTGATGTGTTTGACTGTGAAGAGGTTTAGTGTCCTTGAGACTAGTTGACTGCCAGACTTTATGCTTGAGGACGCACTGACATAAGGTTTAATTTTGTTAGTTGACAGCTTTACCTGAATTATTGTATGATATTGTATTCAATGACAGTACTTTGCCAACCAGTCATACACTTATCATAGGCGCGTGAACAAGGGGCTTTATCCAGTGATTTTTCTTAAACTGTTGTGTGAACACTTTAAGCAACATATAACAGTGCGTATCTTTTCAATAGACTTGTTTCTGGTTTGTAACGCATCTGGAGCTTGTGTCAGATTGCATTGTGACCGGGGACCATGCATTCGTAGCAATATAATATAATATTCTTGTTCTTAGCTCATTGTGAAATTGAATTAAGTACAAACTGAAAGTGTAGTAATATCAGTCATCAGAAAACTTGAAATAGCAAATGCTTGTCTTTTTAACTTTTCTAGAAATAAGGGTCCTTGTTTTTCTGCTTAAACTTGTTTAAAAAATAGACAGTTTCCTCTACAAGGCAAAAATGTACTTTGCTAAGCAAATTTATTATTGTTATTATGAGCACGAAGAAACTGAGCTACAAATAAGCTAAATTGGGCCAAATACTGTAATTTTTTTGTCAATGAAATTAGGTATGACATTTGTGGAATACTCAGAAAGTATTTCTCTCTTACTACAGTTACTATATTATATACACATATTAGAACAGGCATGCTCTTTAAATGTGTCTCTGCTAACACTATTGCTTTCTGCCTTTACACATTAAACTGAAGAACCATAATTAAAGAAGAATCAATGAATTTATTTTTATTTTGGATGTTTCTTCACACAATTTTTTTTATTAGAAATTTTTCATATGCTTGTCTCCATTGAACCATAGTTGTCTTACCTCACTAAAAATGTAAAAATTATATTTAGCCTGACAGGGCTCTGGATTGAAGGTTGTACTTAAAGTTAGAAAAAGGCATAAACTCTACCAGCTTACCTAGACCTGTAGTGAGAGATGTATCCAATGCGTTCCGTTCTTGATTCATGTCAGGGAATTGTTCTTATGGTGGAGTTTTATTATTCTGCTGTCACAATAATTTTTGCATGCCCTAGATGATAAACTCATATAAAATAAAAAAATGAGATACTAAACCACAGAACAGTTACTGTTATGACTGATAAATATATACATTGCAGCTGGGGCAAGACTTAAAACCACTTCTGCATTTGCACAACTGTTTTAATTTGTTGCTAACATTCAAGCATGGTAGCAGTGATAATGATGTGATTGTGATTTCATGATCCCCTGGTAACAATGTCTAGGTGGTGACACACCTTCTGCAATTATTAAACTGCATTATTCACATTTGTTCCAAGCAGGGTTTCGTAACACCTGGAGTGTGTGAAATAATTCTATTTAAGTGCTGCTTGTTGCTTTGCTGATAAGAGTATATTTTTTTTAGAAAACCAGAAATATAATATTCTGGTCTAAAAATAGCATCCTCAACCAAAATGTCTGCATTGCAAAATGTTTTTGTTGTTAGAAACAGGCAAGGTGAGGCCATGGAAGGTGATTTGGTGCCAGACCCAGTGTTAGAAACTGCACATTAGCAAAAGTGTTTTCATTTTCTGAACATTTTTGTTGTTCAGCCATAAGTTTCTGAGATAATGACACTATCAATGCACCACTTCCTGTCAAGTCAGAAACTGAGAACTCTTATATGAGGGTTCTGTATACTAAAATTTAATGAAAATTCAAATTTGTCTTTAATTCCCTAATCATGCAATTTTAAAATAAAATTTCCTAAGGTGAAAAAGTGATATATACTTTTTTACCAGTTTGAAAATGTGTTTCATTCTTACCATAATGAAATATGTGCTCTGCTACACAGAATGGCTTGCACCAAGGTGGAGATGGTATGATTGCAGTGTTTCAACCAAAGGGCAGTACTGAAGAGCACAACATGGCAACCTCTTTAGCAGCTTCAGTATGACCTACAAATCATTTAAAAGAAAATAAAAATGAGGCAGCATGGTTTAGATTTTTTTTCCTACAAAGAAAACTGTTAATTTCAAAACTTGAGTCCAATTTTTCTGGACTTTATTGACTTTATTTGGTCTGTGCAGGGGATAAACTTTTCCCACTACTGTGAGATCTTCATCCTGAATTGCAAAAGGCCTCCTGGGACCTCTAACAATCTTGTTTATATTTGAAACTGCAGTTACTGCTAGAAGATTAAGTCATTTCATCCTTGGTAGAAAATGTTTACACTGTCAATTAGAAGAATCTTTAACTGAGGGATTATTTTGTTTTCTGATTGCATAATTTCTTTTTTGTGATTCATTAGTGCAGATATTTACTTCTCATTTTTCTATTTCAGTTGTCCCATATGTCTGATGGAATAAAAAATTGTCTAATATTTGCTTTCTGAAATATTTGTATTCCGTTCAGCTGAAACACCAACACAGATGTTCTTTTCTCTCTAATTAGCATATGTTTATATTTCTGTTAAATTAAGTAACTGCAATAGGGCGTATATAAATAGCATACAGCAAGTGTTAATGGCAAACTGGTTTGTCCTCTGAATGTTACCTTAGGCTGCAATAATTGCAAATTACGTGAAATTGTCTTCTGAATCCAGTCCAAGTTCAACCCAGTCTTTAAGTATGTTCAAATGAAAGGTAGTTCTGATTCTTTCTGCTTGAATAGTTGACTCCTTGCTATGTGGTTGTCCAAAAGATCCGGTTTGATCCTTGGCATTCGTGGGAAAGGATGGTGACTTTGTTGCCATTTTTGTAATTTCTTGTTTCTGAGGTACCAGTAACTCATTTCAGAGAGGGGGTTTTTTTCTAAAATAGGTTACCGTTTCCACCTTTCTTGTCCATCTGAAAAAGACTACAAGGCTTATTCTTTTTCCCATGGAGGTCAAGTGAATTCGGAATAAACCTGCTTTTCTTGGCGTTACATTAATGCATAGTACTTAAGGAACGAACTCATCCAAGCTCTTTTTTTTACAGTGTATCAGTGGTGCTAAAGAGCCTTCTGAATATCTTTGGTCTCTTCCTTCCTTTCTGTTATATTGTGACTTCTCAATGGAGTAGCCGAGACAAAGAGAAGTGGTAACTTGTTATGAAGTAGGAATGTAGAGGGATGGAGTAAAAAAGCTTTGACATGATCTTTGCTCCAGCTACTGTTGCCAGCCAAGGATTCTTATGTGGTACACCACAGCCTCTATGAAGGCACACGATGTACTCACTGAAGCAGTTCAGTCTAGAAATTGGGCAATGTTAACATGTTTATAATAGCTAAAATCTGGTGGGAATGCCTCTTGGCTTTTGAATACTGCATGAACCTTTTAAAAAATGTGTGATGTTCTGAAATAGAGGTATACTTTAAATGAAAGGGGATGTGCAGAGAGCCTGGCAAGATGCACAAATAAAAATGAAGACAGGATGAGATGTGGTCATGGCATAGCTCCCATTGACTTCACTGTGTTACTTCAGTAACTGTGCTGTTTCCCTTCTTTCACAGTGGTCCTCCACCATGCTTTTGTCCTCTGAGAGCTCTCAGAAGTGAGGTGCTCTCCTCTTAATATTCATGGTGATAACAACATGAATAGAAATATACGAAACCATAGTCCTCTTCCTATTGGAATGGGAGAGGAAGAAAAAGATCTAGCAGTGTTACTTTGTAGTTGGGAAAATATTATTTTCAGGCATAATTCTAAGAATCTATTGTAACCATGAAAACCACATGCACATTCAGTTAATGCACATGAAAGCCTTTTTTTTTTGTAAATTGCAGTAACCACATTGTTTGATATTAAGTATGTTTTACATTGATTCTCTATGTTGATCTGTTTCATCATCTTTGTACTTGCCACAGCTGGCTTGAGTCTCACTCTGCAGTGAAATAGGATATGAAATCTGCTTGAGATGGGTACAGAAACTGTGTGCAGGCATCTGCCCAGCCATCTTTAGCTCTCTTACGAAAGGAAGCTGCTTTCAGCATGGGTGTTTTGTGATTGTCTGAGTATTCCTGTTTATTCACCCATTTATGACTCCAAGTATCTGACTGCAAGTAGCAGGAAACATATGTGAATAAAACTGTCTGTGTGCACCACTAGGGACTTCGTAGCCTGTTTCTGGTTACTTTTAATGCTTCTGATAAAATTTCTAGACTTGCATATTTCCCCCCAAATGGGTATGTCCTATAAGTTCCTGCAAGAATCTGTGAGTGCAATTTTGTCTCCTTCCAAAGCAGTAGAAAACTGTTTCCAGTGACACTTTTCAGAAATGGCTGGTGAAAGATATTAAGTGCATTGCAG
>WEIV01001480.1:2270-14361 GCA_013390005.1 Calyptomena viridis
ATAACATCAAACTTATTGAGAATGATTACAGTAGGAATTTCTAGCACTAAAGACCTTTAAAGCTCTGTAGCTTACAGTCATGATAATTTTTTTAATTGATTTGCATATATGTGCAAAGACTAGTAATTATAGCCACTCATTCAGGGCAGATGATAGCTGTATATGTCTGGAGTTAAGTCTACCATGATAATTTGCACTTTGGATAACCATGTTAATAAACACATACAAAAAGGTTTATTAATATGTGGGGTTATGAGTTTTGGTATTATGAAGTGGAGCAAAACTGATTTTACTAGGATTAATAATTGCTCTGTTTGGGACTCTTAACCATCAAACTTTTTTTGTTCAGTAAGATCTAAGTTTCACTAAAAGGGTGTGTTTCCTATAATTTTTATCAATCCTGCCATTCCCTTATCAGTCAAGCATAAAAAGGCCTCCATAACCCACATTTTAAATGTTTCTGTTTTCTTTAGAGCAGTTTTATACACCCTTCTGTGTAATTTAAGGGCAACTGAATCTGTTAAACTGCAAATTGCTTACAAAATGATGAGGCTTTTCTTTATTATTCTTTCCAGGAAGTTTCTAAAGAGCTTTAGTAGAATTTTTGCCAGATTTGGGTTTTTTGTTTGCTTTTTCCCTGGATTTTTTTCCCCTGAAACAGCAAGACTTTCTTACTGTAGAATACACAGAATAAGCACTTTCTTATTACATTAGGTATCACTTCTACCTGGCAACAACAATTACATTTGCTCAGGAGAGATGGAGAGAATTGTTGGAATATTATAACAGTTACAGAACAGTTATCATAGGACAAAATAACCTGTTATTTTTCTTAATTCAGTTTCAGTTTTTAATATCAGATATTCAATACAATCAACAGATTGGGTCTTAATGATGTTATTTTCATCTGCGATATTTTTATTTCAAGTGATTTGTAGTAATTATTTAAACTCCCATCTCTTACATCAGAACGCATAAAAATACCAAGCCCTTTATAATTTTCAAATTGGAATGGTTGTAATTTCTATTGGTAACATTCATGCACTTTTCCCAGAAAACCTACATCCATGTTCACAATCTTTCAGAAGCAGAACAGAGTTCTAAATATTGGCTTTCCTTGGTCCAGCTGGTCCAGTTGAATAACTGGAAACATTACCTACAATAATTTTTAATTACTGCTAATATATGGTCCATAACAAGCCTTAGTTTCCTTAAGGTACTCATATAGTAGAGACTCCTCTGATAGCAAGAAAAATAAACAGCTTGTATTGAGAATCCTATTTTGAGTTCTTGTATTTATACTAAAGTGAAATCTCAGGAAGCAGTCTCAAAAGCCAGGTGACTTGCATATGTTCACTGGCATGTACCTTAGGCACTGAGATTTGGATAAACGGGATGCGATTTTTTTCATCTAAATTTAAATATTCAATACATGTATCTACATGTGACCTAGGCATCTAGGTCTCCACTATAATTAGTGGAGATCAGAAATACACTCAGTTTAGTCTAGCCTCATAACAGACATATCTCTAAATTCTGTTAAGCTAGATTCCCAGCTTTATAAGGAGATCTATTTTAGATATATTAGGCAAGACTCAGTTGTGTAAAAATGGATTTCTGATACATTTTCTGTACCTTATTGCACCTTGCCTGATCTCCAGATGCCATGAAAAAAAGCCACAGGTCTTCCCTAAATTCTATGTTTTATCTTTCAAACATCTGCGGGTGCCTCAGAACTATTAGGGCATCAATAATGATACTAGATAGATATGATTAGACAGCTGAATCCCTCATGAGGATATCTGGATATGAAGTCTATTATTCTGGCTGAAAATCTCATTCCCATTCTCATACTATTTTAAATCGGGTATTAGAGCATGAGGAGTTCAGCCATGCTTTTTCAGAGCACAGGCTGACAACACCTATGTTCCAATGACAGATAGTAGTGAAGGCTTATAGAAAACTACAGGAAAAAACTGTATGATGGAAAGGGTACTGAAGTACTACTGGTAGAGTCAATCTCAATCTTCTTTACAAGACATTTTTAAGGCACAGATGAGTCAAAAGTCTCTGACAGACACTGTAGTGATGCAGAATTAATGCCTGGGCTTGGGTTAGATAATTTCTTGAGGTGCATTCCTGTCTTTCACCCATATGTTGCTCAAATAATAGACAAGTGGACAGCAGAAATTAAGATTACGGGTTTGTTTTTGTTTAGGATTTTTTTTTTTCTTTCTTTTTAGGCCAAAATGAAAAAGACTTCATCAGATAGAATACTTGTCACTCTTGGATAACATAACAAATATCCTAATGCTCTGAACCATTACAAAAATGTGAATAAAATTTATCAAATTTTATAATATATATGGATGGATACAACACTTTACCATTGCTCATTCATAAAATTAAAATAAGATCTACTACAAATCCTTATGCTTTTTGAAAATCAATAGAAGTTGGTCTTAAAAATCCAAAAATCTAGTAATAACAGATCTGGTCCTAATGATTATTTATACACATCACTCCTGGAAAAGGAGAAGATATTCACCAAGCACTGATAGATATTTTTTATTTCCTTATTTCAAACAGATATTTAGAACATATTTAGGCATTACTTTTTTGCCTATGCAAAAGAACTTAAAAAGTCTTCAGATAAGCCCTTTTCTTAATTCAGGCTGATATCAAGATTTCACAAATGATGTAAAACTTATTTGGCCTCTTAGAAACTATATCAGCTAAATAAATTGCTTTCTTCTTCTTGCTTCAGGATACCCAGCCCAATTCTGAACACAATTGCAGTAAACAAACATGAGCTAAAAACCCAAATGTTCGATTTTAAAATATGCATAAATTCAGCTTTCTTTTATTTGTTTCTGATCTGGCTCAGAGAAAAAAATACACTTTTTTCTCCTAGAAAGCCATTTATGGTTAACTGCAAAAAATGCATATAAAGAACTGCAGACTTTATAATTTGAACATGGTTTTTAATTCTGAACATGGTTTCACTATACAAAAAGATAACGATGACTTTTCATTGTCAGTGCTCATATAAGTACGGAATCAAATAATGTTGTGCATCATTTTAACCACAGGTGAGTCTGAACTCTTGATCCAGTAATGGTGTCCTGGCTTCAAAATCCCAATTTTAACATCCTCAATGGTCATAATATAGCCATCAACCCACCCTCACCACAGCTACTTAAAGAATTAGAAAGTAAACTCTTAGGAGTGCATGAGTTGAGATTCTTATAATGTTCTAGCTACCACTACTGATTTTCTATGGCTGGAAAGAGCCAGTTTCTTCCTCTTATGGAGCATCTCTTGTTTTTATGAAGACAAATGGCTAAGTATTTCAGTCTATCTCTGAAAAAAATTGCATTTCTATCTATTTCTCTAATTTACACTCAGAAACTGAATCAACCCAATCCTGCCTTCACCACTGTAAACTGGGGAGAGGGGTGTCATGCTCTTTAATCACTCCTAGCTCAAAGTTCTTGATAGAGATACACTTTATCTTTTTATTTTGGCAGTATTAACTACTCTGACAGAACATATGCTTCTGCACTATACTTTCTTCAGAGCTTGCTCTCTGATATGAAACTCTATTAGTTAAAAGTGTAATTCCCAGAAACATAGCATTAGAAATTAGATAACTGTATATGTTGGTAAATGGATTCAAGTTCCAACAGATCCCTTGCCTTCGTTTTGGTATTGGCTTTATAAGGAATAAGTGTGTAGCCTGAAAGTGAGTAAAGCAACATTTAAATAATTACAGAAATATAAACAGATTTTAAATGATTACAGAAATGAAAAGAGGAGTTTAGCTCCTCTTATAAATCTTTATGCTGTTGTCATACCTGTCAATAAGCAGAAAGAAACTATTTTGCAGAATTAGAAAACAAAGTCTTGCCCTCAGAAATTATAGTTTTCTTAGAATCTAGGTAGGTAGTAGCCTTGTCTGATACTATATATATGCACATTTGCATAGTTCTGCTAGCTAGTGAATCTGGCATTCCTATCTGCGAATCAAAGAGATGGAGTCTGTCTTTACAGCCGTTTAGGACAATAAAGTCTCTATTTTAAAAAATCAGACTTGGAAAAACATGACATTTCTTTTCTGTTCTGCCTTCCAGTAGTGCATCCAAGAACTACTTTGGACAAAAAACAATCTCTTTTTCAATGAGAAACTGGAGAATTCGCTGTCTGTATGTGAGAAGTTAGCACATTCAACATTTGATTAACATTGCAACCTTGTTATGCCTTCTGTGAATTCCCCTCATCTTCCATCTCCCCTGAGAGCTTGGTTACCTGTGTCCTAGGGATCCTGGACTAAACCAGTACAATTTTAGCTTGACTCAGATTTCTGAGGAAATTGAAAAATTGTGTGGAGGAAAAGATGTTAATAATTTTGTAGAAAGGCAAGAAAGGTAAAATTGCAGACAGGGGTAGGACAGTTGAGATAGAAATAATTTCTATCTCAGAGATTCAAGAAGAAAAACATCAACATGCAATGTAGTCTTAAAGAAAAGGATAAAGCCCAAGCAAACTAAACAATAAAACAACAGAGTGAGGGTCAGTCACTACTCAATGTCATCAGTTTTAGCTATCAATACCAAAAGATTTGGTGGAAGATGGTAAAACAGCAATGTTAAGCATCCATCCAGGGAGCAGTGACACTGCTCTGGACTGATGCCTGCTTTGCCAGCACATTTACTGGCTGTCTTATCAGGGGCGTTTAGCATATAAATGCTTTAAATCCTATTTGTTTTCCTGTGTGTTCATTAATAAATAATTGATTTACATTTTTATCTGTCTGCACCCTTTTGCAATGCACAGACAAAGATGGAACAGAAGAGCTACCAGGTCTTTAAAGAAATTTATCTTGGAGCACAAGAGATTTTGATTCCCATTCGTAAGAAGGTGGGCAAAAAAAGGCAGAAGACAGCAGGGCTCAGAAAGCACTTACAGGTCAAACTAAAGTGTAAGAAGGCAATTCATAGACCATGGAACCAGGTATCCTGGGAAGAATGTAAAAATGCTGACCAGATATGCAGGGATTGGATAAGGAAACCAACAACACAGTTGTAGCTGAATTTGGCAAAGGATGCAAAGAATAAGTTCTACAAGTATGTGGGCCAGAAAAGGAACGTTAAAGAAAATGTACTCTCCCTTATAAATAGCACAAAAGAACTAATGACAACCAACATGGAGAAGACAAGTACTCGACAACTTTTTGGTCTCAATTCTCACTGGCAATCACTCTCCCCATGTCTCTTAAGTCAAGGCAGGGATTTGGGGAATATTAAGTGAAGATCAAGATCAAGAATACTTTAGGAAATTGAATATACACAAGTCCATGGGACCCAACAAGATGTATCNTATGGCTTTTAAGCAGCATATCCTTTGATATGATAATCTCAGCTTCTTTCATGGATAGCGTGCAAGTGAACATGACAAATCATTTTGTTCCAGCTGCCCAAGTAACACTTTCAAAGATGAAAAACATCCACACTTTCTACAGCTTTTTGTCCATTCAAGGGAACAAACCTGCAGTTAGTGTGTTTAACATCCCAGGAGGTGAAAGAGTGGACATGAAGGGAGCTTATTATTGTACAAGATATAGGGGAAGGATTGGAAGCAAAACTAGGAATGCAAGGGATGTGATCATATAATCATAGAATAGTTTGNCAAGATGTATCCAAGCATCCTGAGGGAATTGACTGATACGGTTTCTGAGCCACTCTCCATCATGTTCAAAAAGTCATGGCAGTCAGGCAAAGTCCCCAGTGACTGAAAAAAGTGAAACATCCTGCCCATTTTTAAAAAGGGTAAAGTGAAGACCATGAGAACTACTGAACAGTCTCACCTCTGTGCCTAATACAATTATAATAGAGCATATCCTCCTGGAAGGCATGTTGAAACATCTGGAAGGCAGAGAGGTGATCAAGCACAGAAACCAGAGGCTGCACAACCTCACTCTTCTGCCTGATACCCAGGAAAGTTTTGTACAAATGAAGTAGACCTCTTACCAAGAAATATGGTGTACAGTGTGCCCACAAAAGAAAACAGAGTAGAAATATGGGAACAGCTAGAAATTAAAAGGGANCTAAGGACACCATCCAAACTAGTTTTGAATATTTCCAGCTTCTTTGGGTAACCTGCTTCAGTGTCTCACAATCCTCTGAGTAAAGAGCTTCTTCCTAATATCTGTGATAATGAATCAGCTGGACCAAATGTCACAAAGGCACACTGAAGGACCAGGCAGCAAGGAGTCCAGGTCAAAAAAGGTGAGAACAATTATGGACATTGAAGACAAGCTGTTGTAAATGGAGGAGCCTAACAATAATACTATATTTGTTTCTAAAGAACAAAGAACACAAATCTGTAGGAAACTAGGTACAGTGGATTTTATTGAAGATTAAATAATTTGCTCTCTGTTTAACACTATACTTCCTTACCATTTGTGAGATGTTATAGCAAAATTTTTTATGATAACGCACTGGCCGCTCCTGCTAACTAGTAGTTTTTACAAAGCAAATTATCTTTATGTTTAAATTATAACAGAATGCATATATCTATATATTTAATTTATCATCTTCTTCTGTCTGTATCCATGATGAATCATGTCTAAAACTGAAGAGTATTTTATTTTATGTTACTGTATTTTATTATGTTACTGTAAACAGAAAAGAAAATCACAATCATCAGAAAGGTAGAAGACTCACTGAATCACCTAATGCATCAGGTTGCTAATGTACCACTGGTGCCTGAAAGGCCTGATACATTTTGTTCAGAGAAGTAATTATAGTCCTGAACAAATCAGTTCCTGTGACTGCCTTAGAAACCCAGAGGCTGAATTCTGTCAGGAAATTTTGTACTCTTCACTCTAATTTTTCTGCCCTTTGTCTTATTAACCTTCATTTATAACCCTAAATCATTTCACTCTCTATCGAGTCTTAAGTCCTGAGTATTTGTAGTTGCTATGAAATCATACTCTTTTCTCAAAGTTAACTCTTCAGAAGTCATTTTTTCTACTCTTCTGATACTGATTGTTTCCTTGTACTCTGAATTCTGTTTAAATTGTCATTATCATTCTGGAAAAGGGTCCCAGACAAAATATTTCAGCTGAAGGAGATAATTTCAGTTCTATGTTAGAAACAGGCCAGCTTAGAGCCACCAGAATGACTAAGGTGCTGGGACATCTCTCATATGAAGAAAGGCTGAGAGAGCTGAGTTTGCTTGAGAAAGGGGTTGAACTAGGTGACCTTCAGAGATCCCTTCTAACCTTGATCATTCTGTGATTATGTGATTACATACCTTTATAGGGGACTAAAAACATTTTGCTTTTTTTCCTAATACAAGTATGCACATTGCTTGTACAGACCTTGAAGATTTTTTTCATGTTTTTTCATTTCAAACTATTCATTCTTATTTTCCATTCATTCTGATTTATTCATACTGAATATCAGTTGTCTAGAATGGATAATTATGTTTTTATGTCTTGTTTTCTGGACAAATATTATGCTGCTTTCATTTCTATCCTTCTGCATTTCTTTTAATTGAATTACTCTTTCACTGACAATTTCAATGTTTCTTTAATTATCATCCACAAACTTTTATGAGCATGTTCTGTTTCACATTTAAAAACTGAACTGTATTTCTCAGCAGTGAATCAGGATGATCTTAAAATGTTCCTCCAAGAACCACCAGCTGAGACTAGAGAAAGGGCAGGAAACAATGAATTCCATGTCATCTTTGCACATTCCTGATCTTTGATTGTTCCAAGACCTGAATGCCAATATGCACACAAAGAAGTTATCAAATATTTTCTTTGACAGTTACAAGATAATCTTAATAGGAGACCCACAGCATGAGAGAACATACTTCTTAGCAGAGAGATTTGTTACATTCTTACTGTGTAAAATGTATATATTTGGTTGACATATTTGTCAGTTCTTTGTCTTTTCTCTCTCTACCCATGTTCTTGACATTTAAAACAGGGAAAATATCACATATGCTGTTTATTGTGTATATATTTTAAAAAAAAACCATAATTACTTGATATACAATGTCTTAAAATGAGGCATTCATTCTTTTTTGTGATCTGGAGCTAGTTTTTATCCATTTTTATTTCTGTATTAATCTTTCTCACTAATAAATTGTTTAAAATTTTAAGAGTCTGCAGCTTGATATTATGTTTTATATTCCTACTGGTCTAAATTGGTCTCTGTTTTCCTTCTATCTCTCTTTAGACTTCTCTAGGTTACATTTCAGCTTTTCCTAGAATCAAATCTGAAGTCTTCTGAAAATGTTGTAATGCATTCTGTTTAAAATTAATGACAATTAAAATATTAATATTTGTAGTCTCCTGCTTTGTTAAAAGCATTTGGATAGATATGATTTATCTTCTTTCTTGTTCTTCCTTCTTACATGCATTTGTCTGCTCTTTCTGGAGCTTGTAGAAATTGCTCTTACTACCAGAAATTGGTCCCATACAAATACTGAGTCCATAACAGCAAAAGACAGACTCTCTTCGGATACTAGTTTCCATAGAAGAAAAATTGAACACATTCTCCAGAGGATAACCATCATATATTCCAAAACACCCTTCATGTTTTTTTCAAGCTGCTCTTTAAGTTGCCTGAAATGCACAATGATATATTGATATAGTGTCCATGTCTTCTCCCTGGACAATATTTTACCCTTTCTTCTCTGGATGACTGTAAAAGATATCAACTTAGCTCTCAGCCACATTTTTTTATTCCTATCCCACCTATTTTTACTGTCAGCTGTTTTTCTGACTCACGCCCCTCTTTCCAATGATTTCTATCTCATCTCTAACAATTTTGGTATATATTTTTGGAGGGATTCACATGACATTGTCTTTTTCAGAAGTATTCCAACCAGCTCACATAAACATAAATGCAGTAAGGCTTTGTAACACATTGATAAAAATTAGTAGAAGACATTTCACTTATATAAAGACTTTTTCAAAGTAAAAATGCAGTATTTGTTATTTCAAATAGGTTTAAGAACTGACTGTTATCTCCAAATTGTCACTGTTATCTCCAAATTTTCATCAGTGAGAAATCTTATCAATGAGTGGTTTCCCTGGGTTCCAGAGCAGTAAATACATTTTCAGTGTTGTCCAGAAAGAAAATACAGTAACAAAGAACTTCTCATGGCAAAAGATTAATAAAAAGATAAAGAGCAAAAGAACAGAAAAGTCAAACTGAAAGAATTTGAACAAATTTTAATTTTTCAAACAAAATTAATTCTAGAAGATAGGTACCAAGCAATATGTTTGGGAATGAGTAATGTCAGCTAATGTAGTATGTATTCTGGAAATCCCTAATTAATCATGCAATGAATTTTTAAGTCAATGTCATAACCATGTGATCAAATGTCATACTTCTTTTAAAACACTGAGAACGAGTGTTCATTATATATTCACTGATGAGATAGTACAGAAAAAATCTTCTGGAATTGCCATTTGTTGATAAATAAAAGTCATTCTGTCTAGTATATTAATTAAGAATTGATAAGAAATGTCCTTGCATTGTCCAAATGCACCTGTGACCAGAAAACTCTACTACTGAAGAGGTTTTGCTCAAAAATGTAAAAGGTAATAGCGAATACAGCAAACCAATGGTGAAGCACAAGCAATCACTTTGAAAACAATAAAGAACATGAGAAGCCCTAGGATTTTTATATCTGCAAATGCATCATCAACTTTTTTTGTGTATATATATAGTTAAGGAGAGTATAATAGTTCAATCCTTCTTTTGAGAGAGCAGTGAGATATATCTCTGGATGTTTAGAGTCAGCTACTCTTACACTGAATATGATGAGAAAGCATAGAATTTTAGCCTGAAGATTTATCAAAAGGGCAAAGCAGACAACCTACAAAGCAATCTCCTGACAGCTCTTCACATCAGAAAGTATGAAATGCTTTCTGAGTCACATCTTGGTGGTAGGAATGTTTACTGAGAGTGAGGATTTGATTATGCTTTGCCTATGCTGAGCTTGTGCTGTTAGGTGGAGAGAATTACAAATACGCAGGTATTTCAGTCTGCTTAAGTCTACTCATTCCATGATAAGTTTTCCATCTTTCCTCTATATTCACTTTCCATTATCTCTGACTGCCACTATATATTCTTGTAGAAGAACATAATGCAGGTACCCCAAAAACGCCAGGCAGGGGAAGGACTTTGGAACATTTTATTTTTCAAATATGAGAATGCTAAACTCCCCAATCGGCACCCTCAGTTGGCAGATCTTGCTGCTCTTCCTCCTGTAATCAGTGATCAGGCATGCACCAGCCCAATAGCTAATTTGAACCTGGGCCAGGTTCAAATTAAACATCAGAGTTTGAAGACGTCACCAAAACACTTCCAGCCTGTCTCCCAGAATCACCGGAGGGGTCTTTGACAAAGGCAACAACTTGGGAGGGCAAAACCGTACCTGCACCCTGTTCTGGCAGCACACCAGCAATGTGGGACACCAAGCATTCCACGACCCAATGCAGGTACTGGCAGTGCTCTTCGTGAGCAGTCATGGCCTGCTCCAAGCTCCATGCACATTTCAGGTCACCAATCTGCTCCTCCAGGGCTGCCACCTGGCTCTGCAAAGCCGCAACCTCCTGGCCAAGGGTCTTAAATCCAGTGAGCAGAAACCACTCCACCCTGCCTGCTAACGTACAGGGCAGACTTACCCGTCAACTTCCACAGCAGTGTTCCCAGAATCCCTTGGATCATCTCCAGGCCAACCTCTGTCACAGACCATATCTCAAGCATTTGAAAAAAATGGCAATTGACAACCAGAGGTAGTAACTAGCTCAGTGCAAAAGTAACATTGTAAGAAGAATAGCAGGGATGAAAAAAAAACCCGCATTCATAACACTCACCTCCCAGTCACCTACATACAACCTGTCATCCCTGTTTGTATCTGATTAATTATTAAATGAAAAGGTAGCAGAACAGCAAGCAAGGTTTTGACCATGGACTTCCAGAGAGCTGACTTTGGTCTCTTCAAGGACCTGGTTAGAAGAATTCCATAGATAGGGCTTTAGAAGAGAAGGGAGTCCAAGAAAACTTGTCAATAGTTAAGCACCACTTCCCCCAAGTTCAAGACCAGTGTACACCCAGGATGAACAAATCAGACAAAGGGAGCAGCAGACTGCATGGATGAGCAGGGAGTTTGTAGTAAATCTCAAACTGAAGAAAGAAATTTATGGGATGTTTAGGGTAGCTGTTGTGGTTTTAAGTTGTCAGAGTTTTTTATTAGCTGGGGGGGGTTTAGAGAGGCTTCTTTAAGAAGCTGCTGGAAATTTCTCCATTTTAGTACACTTACTGTTAGCTTCAAGCTAGCCAAGGTCAGCTGGTAACGCATCTGGTTACCATTACGCAGCTGGTAACATATTTAAGAAGGAGAAGAAGAAAAAAAGGCAAGGCAGAACATCATGGCCACTTCAGGGAGAGGAGAATGAGAAGTTTGATTAACACCAAGGTCAGAGAGAAGGAGAAAGAGAAGGTGCCTTAAACACTGGAATAGAGCCCCAGCAACCCGTGGGGGACCATAGGGAGCAAAAATTCGCCTGCAAAACCATGGAAGACTGGAAGACTCCATGCTGGAGCAGGTAAGTGCTGGAAAAAGAGAGGCTGTGATCCTGTGGGATNAGTAATTAGTAATATTAGTAATTAGTAATATTCATATTCTTAATATTCTAAGTTAGAGCCTGTTTTGCTTGTGAAATAGTTAACAAAAAGTTGCTTATAATCCTTATCACAAAAGTTGAAGGTTTTTTCCCCTGCTCTCAAAAACGTTAGCTGTGTGTGTGAGTCTTTGGCATTTAGCCAGAGTCAAACCATAACAGTAGCAGAGCACTGGAGCAGGCTGCCAGAGGGGTCATGGACTATCCCTATTTTGAGTCATTCAAAACCCACCTGGACACATTTCACACAATCTGCTCTAGGTGACCCTGCCTTGGCAGGGGGATTGGACTAGACAATTTCCAGAACCCTAACAATTCTGTGATTTTGTCATGGTGTTAATATCCAAATTTAGAAGTTGAAGCATTTGTTTTACCCTT
>WEIV01001483.1:0-25572 GCA_013390005.1 Calyptomena viridis
GGTGGGGCTCCGCCCGCCCCGCTGTGGGGCAGGAGTGCGGCCGGGGCTCAGGGCCTGCGAGGCCCGGCGTCTGTGCTGTGCCCAAGCGGGGCAGGAGCTGTGGCCCTGGGCTGAGTGACAGCAGCTTTCTGGCCTCGCCACCCTGAAATTTGTGGTTTCAAACAAAATTTTTCATCCCCTGTGCTTCGGAAATCCAAACAGCATCATTTTCCCTTTGGAAAGGCACCATTTGCTCCAGAAGAGTTAATAATTACACAGGCTTTACAAACACGGTTGATGATAGCCAGGGTTTCATAAAGCACGACCTCTGTGTGTCCGAGTGCCGATGGGGTGGGTGACATAGAGGGAGCGTGTCCTCCCTCGAGTGCTGCTGACGGGTCATCACACGTCTGCAAAATCACTCCTCACCTGGCTGTGAGCACTCTGGCCTTTGCAAGTGGAGATCAGTCACATGTTACAACAGGACAGTTGCATATGAAAAGCAAAGTCCTTGTTGAAGTCTAGGACTTTAAAGTTTGCTTCATTGCACAATTAAATGTTTTCAGCTTCTAAAGACAAACAGATCCAGCTGAGTATTCTACAGCTTTTTACATGAAATACACATTTCTAATGGGTAATCTCAGTAGCCTTCTTCCAAAACCTAAGATGGGTACGTGTCATGAAGTCAAGATTCATGTCATCTCTGCCTTTTGCACTAATGAGTGCTGCTAAACTAATTCCCTTGGTAGTGACCAGCTGGTGTCTCACGGGTTATAATTACACAAAACACTTGGTGATTAGCACAATGAGTGTCCATGGCTAGGATCTGAGATGATATTATAATACATATAAATAATAATCCTACTGGTCTCCTTTTCAAATCCCCAGTTATAAAATACCACAGACCATAAATGCAGTGGCTTGCCTCAAATCCCACAGATGTCTCTGGAAAAGCACAGAACTGGACTGTGGTCTCCTATCTGTTGCAGTAACCAAACCATCACTGGTTTTCATTTCTAGTCAGAAAATGGAGGGTGTTCTCCAGAGGAAGTATCTGCAACATCAAGGGCCGATGATGTGGACATTTAAAACTAGGCTGTTCTTTAAAAATAAAGATCTAAGAAAGTATCTTCAGACCCAACCCACATCAAAATAATCAGACTGAAATCAGAGAATGTTAGCTGGTGCTATAAACAAGCAAGCAACTGTGGCCAAACAGCCACAGTTGTTTGGCATACACTAGAAAAAATATTTACAAACTTTGGCAATAAAATCAAAGCTGACAATGGTCATCTGCTTCAGGGTCAAACCTTCCACTGGGTTTTGTGGCATTTAGTTCTATATCCAAATATAACCCTACCACAGTCTCTAATGACTGGACTAGTTGAGAAGTCTATGTAAAACCTAATGGAATAAAGCCACTGAAATTACCTTATTCTTCAGGAAACGGACTTTTTCTTCTTCTCTGTAGAGCCCATATTACGATGTGCAGGCTACATAAACTTTAAAATCTGTACCAGAGATTTCACTGAGCATTGCCCATAATGGAAATATTTCTAAGTATATGGATTATTTCTGCTCAACCTTTATCAGAAAGTCTCTTCTGTAACAGTTTTGGTTTTAGCCCATTAGGAAAAGTCACAAAGTCCTCAGTATACAAGATGTAAGATAGTAAGCTCTGAACCAATTTTGGCAGCAGCAGTAGCCAGTGGAATGAATGAGTAGTTGATTCAAGGCCCCATTAAGTGCTGACATGTTTACAAGCCACATTTTATTACTGAAATTTCTGTGAATTTGGCAGTAGAGTAGTCTGAATCTCTTCAAGACTAAAAAGGTGAATATATTCGTATTCTTATCTCCTCTAAGACTGTAACTGCCACAGTCTGACTTTCCCATGAAATTGTACATACTGGAATATGAGGAGCAAGAACTCTTATCAGGAGCCTGGCAGGACTCTTTAATACACCTGTGGATGTTTCCACAGCCAAAACCACAGCAGTTCTCAGTTATTGGGAGCTGAGTGGTTCCCAGAGCGATGGGGTTTCCAGCACTGAATGTCACCCTTAATAGTCAGAAGGTGCAAATGAGATCACAGAACGGTGGTGGTGGCAGGACAGGGTTCTGCAGGGCCTTCTCATGACACCAGGACGGCTCCTGGAAGCCAGAGATGGGATTCTCCTATTTGGAAACAGTATAAATCAAGGACACAGATGTTCCAAGAGGCACCATTCCTGCTGGAGGTGTTTTAACTGCATCTGTGCTTTTTGTGTGTAGGTGTGAGAAACTTAGAGAATCTAGGAGGTGACTAGAATTCCTCATTTACAGAAGAGAAAAAGCAAATGAACTTGCAACTCAGTGATAGTGACATAGAGAATGAGTCTGAGAAGAAGGCAGGTGCATTATTTAGTTACTAGCAAATTCACTTCAGAAATTGTCAGAAATGGCCAAAGGAAAGGCATCCAAGAGGGACTGTTGTTGCAACAGGCTGATCACCAGGTAAGAAGGCTTCTCTTCCCTAGGCCAGGCAGCAATGAGCAGAAATATGATGAACAGGGATCCAGGGTGCCAGTGCCCAGAGATGGGAGCCGCCATCTGGGAGGAGCTTGGAAAAAAGCAAAATGTATCATAAGAGGACTTGCCAGTACCAGGTTCTAAAACCCTCCACCCAGTTGCCCCTAATGCCCACAAGAGATATCAGAGCTCAGCATCTTGTGAGACCAGATCCTGTTTGAGTTCTCCATCGCCCAGAAGGGCAGACAGGGCATGAGGGGCAATAGGGTTTTCTGAGCCTGCTGCTCTCAGGCTGTGCTTGTACACAGCAGTCAGACACTAGGGCTGCTCGCAGCACTTTTGGCTTGACTTCCTAGCTTAGCATAACAGTTCTTCTGAAAGTTCAGAACCTCCTTTGTCCTTTCACTTAGTCATTACAAGTTAATTTCTTATTTTCCTTTGTTGTTATATATACACTTGCTCATTAAATAATGCAATTACTATAAAGTAGGGACATATGTAGGACAACTTCTCTCTTCAGCTCAATTTTCTATATTTAAATAGAGTATAATGCAATTTATGAAGCACAGGGATCACTTCTAAATCTACCTCAGAAGTCTCAGTCCACAGACTGTAGGACTGGCTAACGTACTGGGCACATGACTTGTCACACAAGTTCTTTACATGGGATTTAGACCTATTTTTGCCCTTTTGTCTTTCTCACACTAAAGTAATGCAAGTAAACCCATCATTTGACAAATAAAGTCTGGCAGAAGTAAGAGGTCTTAAAGGAGCTGCAGCTGCAGGGCTGGTTGAAATGTGGTGATGTGGGTGCCAGCTGGCCAGTCTTTCTCTCACCGAGGTCTAAATAAAGAGCCAAACTGCAAGCTGCACATCACACATCAGTGCTAGGGGACACCCAGGAAAGATATGGATTTGCAGGTCAATAGCCTAGAGCTCTAAAGCGAAATAGTAAGGGAAGAAGAGAGTAAAAGCAGGGACAAGGAATAAAAAGGAAGATTCAGAGTAGAAAAAAATATGCATTACGCTATTAGCCGGAAATTATTTTGCCAAGATTACACTTTGTTATTTTTTATGCATTTATTCCTCTTAAAAAGGACTTTTCCAAATTCTTCTCTCTAACTATAAAATAAATTACAAATTGTAGGCAAGAGAAGCTGTATCACTTCCAGTGAGTCTAGTTACACTCAGTCCCAACAGACAGTACTATTCAAATGCTTTCCCTGCTGCCATGCAGGAAGAGTACTGCAAAGCATGCCCAGCCTGACCGCACAGTCAGCCACCAGTGTCCCGCCTGTGCCTGCGGAAGTGTGAGTCAGCCCAAGAGAGGTAGGAGAAGCTGGCATAGGGGTGGCTTGTAGGCTTGTGGGAACATGGGATGAAGAAAAATCTTCTTTGCCTGATGGGCTCAGAAATTGAGAAAGGGGAGAAAGGCAGCTTGTGAGAGAACAAAGACCGAATGTGGGAGAACTGAGAGTTCCCTGTACATGGGCTGAAGAATTTGAGGAGAGCTTTTTCAAACACTGTCAAGCACCAGAGTGAGCCCATCCCCACACCAGGGCCAGCACTACATGTGTACAGTGTGCAGGGAATGGTGGGCACGAAGCAGGGATGCAGAAGAAGTACCTCCACAGCATGGTGAAGAGGGGCTTCAGTGGGAGGAGTGGGAGATCTATTACACCTGGGGAGTCACATCTCTGCTGGACTCAAATTGACAAACTGAATCTGTTTCATGGCAGACTGGAATGAAGAGTTGTCCAAAATCAGTGAGTCTCAGGAGCCTGTGTCACTGCCTGATGCCTCAGCAGTAAAGGCCACACAAGCCCCTGACACTGACCCAAGGGTTGAAGCTGAATGTTTTCTGACCATCTGCTCTCACTATCCTCTCCCTTACAGTCAGAGCTGTACCTACCAACTGGTATGTATTCAAAATGGAGACCAAGGACACAATCCTGCTAGAATCCTGACAACCAAATGTAGCCTGGCAATTGAGAAAAGACAGGGGGAGGGATGAATTTCCCTTTAAGAGCTCTCCTTTTGATGTCAAGCATCTTCCTTCAACTGCTCTCTACACACCACAGCTATTTCTTTGTTCCTTATTTCTCTCCCCTAGTCGTTAATAGCCATCACTCCCAGTCCAGCCCACTGCCTGGGCAGCTGGAGCAGCTATCTGAAACCAGGGATGGGACTGCGGCCCTGTTTGTGCACTCCTGATGAAACACTGCATAGCACTTATGGTCTGCATACCACGGGTTTGCCGCAACTGTCCCAGAGTTTTCTGGTTACTCTCCTCTTATTTTCTGCCACATGAAGTCAGCCCTCTGGCTAAGCAAGTCTTGCAATCATTTTTTTAAGAGCAGGGTTTATCCATAATTTAGGACAAGAACTTTCTAACTTGTTATAAATGGAAGGAAATCAAAAAACATAAGAATGCAAGAACAAGGACTGTTTTGTTAGAGGCTTCAGACTGAACTGGAAAATGGCTTTGATGAAGGGGAATTTGTCTTGAAGTCAGACCATTGAATGCATATAGCAACATGGAGAAATATGACCTCTAAGTATGTGGTTTGATGAAGGAATTCCAAATGACAAGTTTTTGTGGAAATACAGCCTCCAGCTGCACTGATACGTCTCACTGCAGCTGAGTCAACAACACCCAATGGCCAAGATGAGAATGTTAGGATCCTTTCTGCTGATTGGAAGCCAAAATGTTCTGAGCTGCTCTACCTCTGCTGGCAATATCAGCTGTGTGATTCAATTAAGATTAAAAAAAAGATGAAAATGTTTTTGCCTGATGTCAAGAATTCTCAATTACACCAAAAAGGTGCATGTAATGGCAGTCTGGTGAGTCTGAAACTGTTATCTGCATTAGCAGATTTAACAGTAATTACCATAACTCTTTCCAGTTTATGCTCAGCCAATGGGAAAAAAATGTTTTGGTCAGGAGCTTTCATTCTCCAATATGACATGGGGAAACTTTTCTAAATAGATTAAGGGAATAATGCAAAACTTTCAGATATGAACTGGTAGGAATCTTCCTTCAATCTGAAACTGGGGTATACAAAATTCATTTTGATAGGCCGTGGGATTTGTGTGAAAGGAAACATTCTTGGCCAAATGCCTCTTGGTCACTGAAAACAAAGACCTATGAGAAAATGATGGCTCTAGGGCTTTATTCCTGTTAGAAAGGATATAGGGTTAAACACACCTATGACTCACCCAGTAATTACTGTTTGGCTAACACTTTTCATATTGCTTTTCTTGCATTATTCCCTTGATATCTTGGGCATTAAAAGAACCGTAAAGCTGATACATTCTTTCGACTCATCCTTCTTATCCTCCCTTCTTTCCTTCCAAAACATCTCTAATAACTGCCTAGACATAGCACGGACTGAAGCCACTGCCAGTGTGGTTTTGGATAATGTGCCCTACCTCGATGCTCTTCAGCTCTGGGGAGGTCGTATGCACACGAACAGTGATGGCAGTAGAAGTGAAATAACATGTGTTTCATTCCAGTCTCTCACCCTGAGAATATTACTCAGACTATGAGCAAAATCAAACTCTCAGCTATGTCACTGATAGGAGCCCAGAGTAACACTGGAAATCTAGATTTATAGTGATGTGATTAAATATTTAGCCTGCTCAGTTTTCAGCACCTCTGAAAACCAGTCCCTTAACAGAAACATAGATAACTGCCAAAGCATGTCCCACATCTTGGTATAATTCTACTCTATGGAGCAAAGTAGAATAGTGACTAACTTCTCTGTTGGGTCTGGCTGAAATGGAGTTAGTTTTCCCCACTGCAGCCCTCACAGTGTTGTGATTTGTACTGGTAGCTAGAAAGGTGTTGATAAACACAGCAGAGTTTCGGCTGACAGAGCATCACACACTGTCTGTCCAATACCCCCCCACACATCAGGCTGAGGGTGGGCAAGATCTTGGGAGGATACATAGCCAGGACAGCTGATCCAACCTGACCAAAGGGATATTCCATACCATATGACATCTCCTCAGCAATAAAAGCTAAGAGAAAGGCAGTGGGGGAAGAGGGTGAGAAGAGGGATGCAAGAAGTAGTGGCACACTTGTCTGACTTCCCAGAAAGTGACTGGGAAACATCACCTGCTAATGGGAAATAAAGAATAAATACTTTCTTTTCCTTTGCCTCAGTGTGTGGCCTTTTCTTTAGCTTTATTAAACCGCCTTTCTCTTGGTCCACAAGATAGGTTTTTTTCTTAAGTTATTTTCTCCCCTCGTTCTGCTAAGGAGGGGAGTGACAGTGGCTTATTGAGCACCTGGTGCCGAGCCAAGGTCAACCCACCACAACTTCTTACACCAGATGTGGACCGTGATGAACTGGAGATTCTACCTAAAAGCACAACTTTCTGCAGACCCCAGCACAGCACCAAGGGAAAAAACAGTGCATTGTTAACATACTTTACTTCCCCAGGAAACACCTTTGGAGAGGAGACTGCACCATACTTTGCTGAGGCATTAATGGTGAGTTACCTGAAATCCAAGGTCATTTGCAGCCCTGGCTGTGTAACAGACTCATCTCATCTTGAAGCCGCTACTCACTTGGCAGGATTTTACTTGGCAATGCTCACATGATTTCCTGGCATAATTCTACTAAGTGCCTCTTGCTTAGTTCAGAAACAAGAGAGTCTGGAAGGACACAGAGCTGCATGAACTGCATCAACACTTTTTCAGGACAGCTGTGTGTGTTTGGCTGAGAAACAAAGCTTCAGAACTGTGTAAGAGAACCCAGCTTCATAAAATTTTGCAATTCTCCAGTAAAAATAAGAGGCTTGACTTCTCTGGTTAGTTCCTGTCTCAAAGCCTCTGCATCATTTGGCACCTTCAGTAACTGTCCTGATGCAAGGCCTTAACCTGATGTCAGAAAGGCCTCTTGGTAAAGGTACAATGGTGGGAGTGAAACAGAGGCAGGAAGAGAATTACAGGATGTGTTGCAGGCCACACATGAACTGTATGAGAGAATTTTGTACAACACAAAGTCCTATTGCTTTTGCTGTTTTGGGAAGATAATCACTGTGATATTATATGCCTGTTTTGGGACACAGTGTCACAATCTTTGTGCTGCTGATGTCCCATGCACTGAAGATTTTGGTGTGTCTGATATCCTTCTTTTTCATCTTCATTTGGAGGCCTTGCAGCTGGCTGGAAGATCACATTGTCTCTTCACACTTGTATCTCTGCAGGGCAATTACCAAGTGAAGGAGCTGAACCTTTAGCCACAAGTTCTCTGAGAAAGGGGGACAGCTCCTGGGACAATTGCTCGGTAACTTAATTTATTATTCCTGCAAAGTCAGGATGTGGTGGTTTAGGAACAGCACTCCAAACCACAAGCCTCTCCTTTCCCCCATCTCCAGTGAGAGAGATAAAAGCCAAAGAGAGACAAAAGGGTTGAGATAGAAACAATTTACTGGAAACAGCAATGAGATAAGAAAACGAACAGTAAGAGCAACAATATTAATAACCAAATTATACCCAAAAAAGGTGATTTACATGCAAAAAATGCTCACTGACCAACCCCAAGACAATGAACGATGACTGACGGACCATCCATACCTAAGCTTTCCCTGACTGCAAGCCACACCCACCTTCTCAGAAGCAAGAGTCCCTTACTTCCACCCCAGTCCTGATGTGATGTGGTATAGAATAACAACCTAGAGACACCCACATGGCTCCAGGCTCTGCCCCCTCACAGCTGCATCAAAAATTAACTCTGTCCTGGCTGAAAACCAGGACAGAGGAGTACAGGCACTGGGGGACTTGATGGTGACCACGTATTTCCTTCTCTAGCTAAAATGCCCCATGACGTGGTTGGTAGTACAAAAGCCAGGGCATCCAGATTCAGAGCTTCCTGGATGATCCGCAGGCTCACCCTTGTCAGCACAGGTGACTCTGGCAGCTATTACTAATGTATGAGAACACACATGCAGGATGAGAAACCACAGTAACAGAGCAGTCTGTCAGAGAGAAGGGGACTGAAAGAGAAGTCCTTCAGGGTGTATAAAGCAGAAAATTGCACTCTACTAAAATCTCATAGGATCAGAAATGTTGTTCGTTATAAGCTTCTGATTACAAAGTTCAGGAGCTATTTCAGTTTTTCTTAAGCAGCCCAAACCCTAATGGTTTTAGCCATCGCACAGTAAGCAGCAAGAGAAACAGATTAGGAAGGAATAAAAAGCTGCCTAATCTGTCTGTTCAAACAAAGTGAGATTCAGAGTGTGCTAGTAGCACTTGAGAGGGAAAGCCAACAAAACAATATTTCAGCAATCTCAGGGGTTATTATGACACTGCGAAAGACTCACATGAATAACTGAGGGCTCTTCTTCCCTCAGTATGTTCCAACACACCTGCTATCACACCATAATGGCCACAAGCATGTGCTGTGAGCATCTAATGTTCCTTGAGCATTTCAGTAACATCTACTTAAATTAACTCTTTCCTTCTCCTGGTTCAGTATTTGCATTGATACGTATCTCTTTCTAATAAAAGTTCATGTCTTTAAAATATGGATCAACTGAAGTGAGGACAAGGCACTTTGCCCCTGCCTTGAACAAGCCTGCAGGTAACACAGAGAGATCAGTACTAAAACTTGTGACCTTCCTAGTCCAGAAAAATGCCTCTGCAAATTCAAGGTTTTACAGCTTTTCTCTCCTTCCAGCTCACTTGAAGCAGGAGCAGCAAAGATTACTGCAGAATCTGTTTATTTTCTGTTTGGGTTTTTTTTTTTTTCCTTAAAGGAATATTTTTAAGTCAGCTAAATTCACCATCTGTCTCCATCCATCCTCCCATACATGGGAAATTTGGATGAAAAATTCTCTCTGAGAATGAGAAGCAAGTGTTGGCAGCAAGTCCTATCCCTTCCAGAGTTGCTATAGACACAAGTGAATTCACAAATACCCTGCTCTAAGTAGAACTTACACCATGAGGTGTGCAGTGCATGTGAATTGGCACTGGCACGCGGACAGCTGGGCACAGCTACCATATGAAGCTGAATTCCTCTCTTCTGCTAATCAAACATAAGCAGAGTGAGTCTTGATATTTAAGATGTGGCAAGGAGAATCCAGCCATTTTTCTCAGGGAGAAAAACAGGCAGTGTCTATTGATACAAGAAATCCTGCCTCTCTCTACCTTCCTCCTTCACAATGTAAATCATTTGCTAAGAATTTATTCGAGCACAGGATAAACTGTTACTTCCACAACAGGGCAATGCCACAGCACTACCTAAAGTAGAGAAGTATTATGAAGTCCTAGAAAAAGAAAGCCAAAACTGCCTTCTAGTAAGCTAGGGATCATAATCTTAGAAAGGGCAAAACTGAATGACCCACCAAGGTCATTCAGTCCAAGATGGCTTCAAAGGTTAGGGTTGAGAGCAAACATGTCTTCTCAATCCAAGATCAGACTCTAGGAATTCAGCTCAGAACAGTCAGCTTGCTTACAAGCTGCATTCTCAGCTAGATCTAACATCACCGTTCTGAGAGCCTGCAAATGGTTTGAGGGGAGTCTTTAAAGCTGTTAATGTAGATAAGTGTCTGGACACTCCTGTCCTTGTAAATCACTTCAACCACACCAGTCTTTGGGACTGCTGTTTTAGATTATGTAAATAAACATGTCTGTCTGCCTTGCTTTTAACCTGGCTTGAGGTAAAGTCACTAGCTCACACCAAGGCATTCCTCTCTCTGTGTAGCTGCACAGATTGTGTCAAGAGCTGATAGCACAAAGGATTCAAAGGAGAGCATGTCTTCTGCTGGTCAACGATAACAAGGAAGCTTTTCTTTCTAATAGTGGCGATGGGGACTGCACATGAAGTCCAAGGTGGGGGAGAGATGCTGCTCACATGCTAAGAGATGCACATGGCGATGCCAACCCTGTAATGCCAGATAGCCAGACCTTGTAGGCCGGAGGCAGATGAACACCCTGAGCTCCGATCTGCTGTGCTGCCAAGAGGAACCAAGGGTATGGGAACTGTCCCAAGGGGCACACCCCCACCCAGAGGGACCTTACTAGCACACACACATTCAAATGCAGCCTCAGCCTCTCCCCATCACGACTGAACATGATCCACATCAGATCCTTCTGCATGACAGATGTAAGGGACCTGATATGTGGAATTTCATACAAAGAGACAGAGAGAAACTTGAAAGCTGCATTACAGACTTTTGTGGGACAGAGACAAGAGATGGTGAGATAACAGACAAACCCCTTGAAAGGGCACAGGGACCACAGTTTTTCTACAGCCCTGCTGAAGAATGGGAACAAAGAGTTATCCTTGAGGTTACACCACACCTGCTAGGCATGACATGCTCATTCTCACCATGTTCTGATCTATGTCCCTTCCTCCAGAGATGGCCACAGAGATCCCCTGACCACAGAAAATGCCACTGCACTACTCACATCTGTCAAAAAGAAAGATCTTCCTCCAAATTGATGGAGGATATCAACACCTTAGTAAAAGCTTGTGTGCTGGAAACCCTCTAGGACCACACACAATGCATTTTCAAGAAGTAGGTGGATCACAGAACTGCCCCTTTCCCAAACTGTTTTGAGACTTACTGCTTGTTTCATTTATGCACAGTCATTAATAAAAAAGACTAGTATTGGACAGCCCTTCTAGGAGCCATGTGGAATCTGGCATTGGTCTAGCTCTGGAGAGAGGTGCTTGTAGTTTCACCACATTTCATTCCCCTCCATTTTGTAATAGCAGAACAAGAAGAAGGAGTGAATTCCCACTGGAGGATGAATTCTTTTCATCTCCTGAGCTGTCTTCCTCCAGGGTAGCCTAAGATGCTAGGTACTGTGAAGTGCTTTGATACTCTGTCAGCATGTGTGAGGAATAGAAGAAGATGGATGCTTCAAGGCATTGAAAGAAAAGAAGTTCTATGTTAGAAAAAAAACAAACCAAAACAAATCAAACATTAAAAGGCTGGTGAGGAAGGAAAAAGAAATCAAAGAGGCCAAATCTTAGTATGCTACTCTGTAGCAGGGCAGGAACATGATATATATTGGTGTAACCCCATGCACTGCTTCTAAAACGGGAGACTAAGAAATGCTCCTGAGTGAGGGCAGGAGTTGCATTGCAGACCAACAGGGAGGAGAGACCTGGACACAAATCAGTCCAGTCCTGGCGCTTCCACTCATGCACTGGTTCTTCATGGGAGCAGTTACAGAAGGCGTCAGGGGCTCCAGGGCCCTCCATCCACCTTTGGGAGCAGCATGATTAAAGGAAAGAGAATTTTCACAAAATTAAAATTTGGGACATAAATAATATATTCATGCTTGAAACAAGCTAAAAATAAAATTCATGGGCAGTTTTGGACACTTATGGAATGGGTTGTATCTAAGTTACATCTGCATGTGTTCTTTGTTTCTGTGGTTACTATATTAAAGAAAAAGCTAAAAATAAGCAGAATAAATAATAGTCATCTATAGTCTTTCCTGAGGGTATCAAGTGCTTTCAACAGAGATCATCTGAAGAACAGGCATTACTCTGGGGTAAAGATTTTTTCCTGGATAAATTAAGATCAAAGAGAATTGTTTTCCAAGACTGCAAGGAGTCAGGCCTCATTCTGCAAAGGAAAACTAAAACAGGCTGTATGGAGGTAAAGGACTGCATTACAGTAGATGTGGCTTTGCTAGCTTTATTACTAATAACCTGAGCAATTCATAAAATTGGAAAGAGTAATAAATTTTAGCTAAATTCTGATAAATTAAAAGAAATTATTGAAATGCATTTACTTAAAACAAAGCACTTGAGAAATTTTGAGGCAAGGAGTTAATCTTCAATTCAACCTAAATCTCAACCACGAATTTCTGCTTTTTAGGGTTAACATTTGTTCTCTTCATCTCACCCTTGAAAAAGTCTAAATTACCTGGCATTTCACAAGATAAACGATCAATGGCATAAATTTACAATGACATTTCAGTATCCCAATCAAACGCTTGTAGGCAAACATCTAATCTGTCTGACAGAATTCATTCCACTTGTGATGTAGGGAGTCTTGTGTTTCAATTCAGAATAACTGTAAACATACAGCACCAAAGACCTTACATTGTCTTAAACTTTTAAGAAAATTAGTAAAGGTTTTAATCTTTTACAGGAAACTTAAGGGAAGACATAAACAAAAGCCTCTTCTGCCCCATTTTTAGGTGATAAATGCTTATCTCGATTTTTAAAGGATGAATAATTCGTGTGTCTATAAGAAAAATTTGGAATAAGGATCATATCTAGAAACCTTTGCATGGGTTTGACAGCACCAGCAATGGTGAAGCAATAGAAAGGCATATTTTTAACAGCAGTTTATTCCTTCTGACAACACTTCTAAGCATGACTGTTCCCCACATTCTTTTCATAATCTACTCTTCACAGGGTTCCATCTTGCTGATAGTGACAATCAAATATTTTCTAGCAGTTGTGAATCAAAGTAGCCAGCACATGATCATCTTTAGCATCACAGTACAAAAGAAACTACTGTTGCTTTTCACGTGTCTCTGTATTGTTTTCCTGGACTGGACTGACTGTGTCAAACATGCAGAAATGCCCAAGCTGGCTCCCTCCAGGTGCTGCCTGATCCCAGCATGGTTTGTTAGGCCAGACACGGTGCTTTGGCTGTGCTGCTTCTGGGGCTGCACTGACAGTCCACCGGCTTTGTCATGGACTCAAGCCAGGCTGGCAACCCTGGGGAGAGCTGGCATCCAGCAGAGCCAGCCTGGGCTTTCGTGTGCTGCATTCCCTGGACTTGGTCACTCTGCTAGTGTGCATAGTGCAAGGATGTCTGAATGACTTTTTCAGAGAGCCACTCTGCATCCATAAAACACTTGATGCTGAATGAAAGCTGAAAACACAGCTGGATCCAGACTGGTTCAAGACTGTTACTGAGTAATAACAGTCAAGAGTTCACTGCATAGTAGATGATAAAATTCTAGATATGTCTTAAGAACAATGGATCTTAAGTTTCTAAAAAGAAGTTGTAAGAATGCATTGGGAAGCTTTGTAAATAAACTTTGGGAAAAAATACAGTGCTTGATGCCTTGGGAACCTCCCACAATCACAGAAACAGAAGCTTTCATGAATTTCCAGAACTGCCTTGAAATTTCAACAAATAAGTATATAACTAACATAATACAAGAATAATTCCCCTGTCATCATGAGTATGAACAAAATCATAGTCATGTCTTTAAATGATCAATCAAGGCAAAGGCAAATTTATCATAACTTAAATTTAGAAGAATAATTTACAGTGACATCAATAATATTTGCGTTGATAGCTTACTTTCTAATATTCCAAACCCCTAAATCAGGACACCCTGCTGCTGCCCATTCAGTAAACTTCGAAACAGAAAATTTACAATGTGAGCTCTGAAATGCTGAGCTATCACTACCCTGTTTGAAATTCTCAGGAAAAAACAAATGTCAGGTCTTCTACTGCTGACTGGAGCTTCCTCTTATGGTTACACAATGCAAGAGAGCTTTGCCAAATCTGGTAGACTGGCATCTGGAGACACTCAGACCCCTCCCAGATAGGATCATCTTTCTTGTCTGGGCTATAAAGCTACATTGGTGGAGATACTAATCTTTAAGGTCTTGGGTGATTTTTTTTAATTATTATTATTTTTGTAGAGCTCTGTGGCACAATTTGGCCATTAACTGTTCAACCTGCAGTCTGCATCTTAACAGAATGGAGAGGAGACCCACCTAGAACTGTCTCGGGGATGAAAATGAATTGCTTGAATTGCCAAAAATAAGAGATCTTCAGTGATGAACACCTACTTTGCATTAAGCTAATTTCTACCTAAATTAGAAGATCTTTTTCTGTCTCACACAAGGAAAAAGAGAAAGATGAACACTTATTTAGGGTCAGGCCTCCATGGGATTCCTAAAAGTGAAGAGGAGGGATAGCAGAAGGCACCATCCTTAGGAGAGAATGGTTAAAGTATTTGTGAACACAAGAAAACATTTATTGTTCTCTGGGTATCCATGCTGACTGCATTTTCCTTGTCCTTATGTACCAGAAGGAGTTGGTAAATGAAACTTTCATCAACTTGTAGGATTTGGTGCATCAAATGTGTCCTGAACTAGATGTCATCTACAGTGAGGTTAAAGGCTGTATCACCAAGATCCCAAACAGCATCCAAAATCCCATGGAAGTGATTCAGATAAGCTACTGAATTTTGGTTCTTGGCTCCTTGTACACAATACATGTGCTCCAAATATTTGGAGGGATGGAGGTTCAAAGAGGCAAGCTTTCTTTCAAGTCAGAAATTCAGCCAAGTTCCTTCAGAAAAGCAAAATTACAGTCACAATATTCACATATTTCAGTTCACACAGATTGACTAAGCAAATCCATTAATTTTTGGGAGAAGCTATAGCCTTGGGATCTGAGAGCACTGGGGGGAGATGGAGGAATGTGAATAAATGTTTGCTTGCTGTGTAAAACACACTGATTTCAGATCTGATCCAAATGAATATCTATCCTCTTCACAAGCCCACCACAACAGCTGACTTTCACAGAACCCTTCACTTACAGTTGTGCTTTAGCACCAATATTAATGTGCTTCATAAAAGTAGGATATAGTATTACAAACAGATACTGTCCTAAGTAGACATTATTTAGCTTTTCAAGGTCTGCAGTTTCCATGGGTAGCAGCAGATGGTGCTGTCCTCCTTGCTGGAAGCCAACGCAAGCACATGAGCACTGCTGAGCTAAATAATACTTTTGCACTATCTGCTCTACTGTGTTTCTTAACTGCTGTGCAGATTTTCAGCTAATTGGGTGAGACTTTGCTGTAGATAAGGGTTCAGATGAACTTGAGCAAAAGCTTGGGCTCTTAGCTTACATCAAACAGTGCTGCTGTGCTTCACAGCTAGTGACACTTGCACTACCATGCTTTGCCATTTTTAATAGCCATTATGGTATTCAGCATGTCCTCATTCAAACAGAGCTGGAATTCAGAGAAGAGTAACTAAAGTGATCAGAGATCTGGGGGAGAGAACTATCTGGATTAGACAGCCTAACCAAGCAGTGGCTACTGGCACAGAGACCAAATAACCATATGCAATTATCAGAAAAAACAGGCTTACTACTGAGTCTCACTTCAAGGTTGGGGGAGAAGGAGGTATAACTGAGAAGAATGGGATTAACCTGAACAAAAAGACTTTGTTCTGACAATAGGGTGACTGCATAAGGAGTCAAGACCTCATATCTCTCAGTGATGGGCTGAGTAAAGGCAGGGTGAGGGAAGAATAAAGGGAGAGCAAGTATCAATGACTGTTTCATGGTTATGTCCATGTTTTATCTTGGCATTTATTAGAACTATTTGAAGGAACACAGCCTACAACTCTGACACTTTTTTTAGGAATATTGATGAGAATGGAAACATAAAGATTCCTGTGGCAGCCTTCTGGAAAGGCATAATGCAGATGTGCCAAGCATGTCCAGAATGGTCTTCTGGCAGGCTTCTGCTCTAAGGAAACCTCTCTGCTGCAGCACAGCCACCAGCCAGCCTTGCTGGTGACATTGTGTAGGCTAAAAGGCTAAATTCACTAATCACAAAAGTTGACCCTTGAATGAGACCAACAGAAATGCTATGACACCAGATAAATACTGCAGATGGCATCAGGGATAATGGACCAACTTTAGAATATCACAGACATCCACTGCACAGACATCCACTGTTTGTATAGGTGTTGTGGTTTTAAGTAGCCAGAGTTTTTTATTAGCTGGGGGGGGCTAGGAGAGAGGCTTCTTTAAGAAGCTGCTGGAGTTTTTCTGTGCTCTAAGCTAGCCAAGGTCAGGCAACAACGCCTCTGTGATAACATATTTAAGAAGGAGTAGGAAAAAAAGCTGCGCAGAACATCATGGCCGCTTAAGAGACAGGAGGGTGTGAAGTTTGATTAGCACCAAGGTCGGAGGGAAGGAAAAAGAGAAGATGCCTTAAACACTGAAATAGGGCCCCAGCAGTCTGTGAGAAATCACAGGAGCAAAGATTTCATCTGAGAACCCGTGGAAAGACTGGGAGATTTTTCCATGCTGGAACAGAAAAGTGCTGGAAAAGAGAGGCTGTGATCCTGTGGGGAGCAGAGGGTCCTGATGGAGTCCTTAGGCCGTGAGAAGAAGAGACGCTGGAGCAGCAGAGCAGCATTTCCTGGGAGGNCACAAAGTCGAGGTTTTTTTCCCTTTCTCTGAGAAATTTTAGATCTATGTGTGGGCTCTCAGCTTTTAGCCAGAGTCAAACCATAACAATAGGATATATGGGATATTGATAGATGCTTATGTCTTACTGCTATGGAAAAGTGAAAAATAAGCATCTGTTTTTCCCTTACCTGCACAACAGAAAAGACAGTTCTCTTCCTGACAAAACCAGGTGGTGCCTGGGATCAGTAGCAATGGCCAGCCAGCCATCATGTTCTTTTACCAAAAAAAAAAAAAAGATTTATTTAATAACCTGGGGAAGGGGCTATGCATCTGTCTCAACAGATTCAGGACTTCGCTGGCTGCCAGCAAGATGTGTCCGTCCAGCTCTACAATCAATATCAGGACTGACGGACACACATGGAAAACAAAACCATCAAGATAAGCACCGAGCAGACATTGTTCTGACTTAACAGAATTTTAAAAAGCAGGAATATTTATCTGTTCTGTATGTAAACAGTGTTGTATGTTATTTGTATGGCTGAATAAAAATGATAGAATATTTTTGAAGGGTACTCACACACTCTTGCGTATTTGTTTTTTTAGATTTAACCCAAGTTTTGGCATATATGTTACTAGTGTTATAGCAAAACAGGCTTATTGGCTGCAAACCACGATGAAGTCTTCCGTGCTGCACTTGATCCTCCTGATGGGGACAGATGCAGCGTGGATCGTCCTCAACCCCAGACCAATGTATGGATCACCCTTGCAAACGCCACCGGCACGGATAACATATGCCTGACACTTGCGACACCTGCTCATCCTGTCACACCTGCCTCGTGGGTGTCCCTCTGGATAAGGACTCATGGGATAGTTTGTATAATCATACGGTTTTACAACCATGCACTAAACCAGGTATCTTACAACCACTATGGTGGTGCCAGGATTTAGAAAAACAGAAGTAGTCTGGAAACATGAAAGGCCAATCAGGATGGTATTCTAATTCACCGGGTCTTAAAGATGTTATTTTTTTCCCCACTTTATCAACAGAACCCCAAGAATTGGATATATTAGGTACCTTGCAGGCACCATATTGTTTTTATGCAAATTATTCAAGTAGTATTTATTACCATGGTGAAGCAATAGACGCTTCTCCTTATGGTATTTATTTAAATGCCTCAGCATGGTGCAAGGAAATACTCAGTACCCAGATTGTGGGTACAGACATTATCCTATTGGCCTCCCAGAAGGTAAGTTTTTAATCTGTGGTCAAAGAGCATGGGCAGGTATCCCAGGTGAAGCAAATGGCGGCCCATGTACATTTGGTCTCTTAACAATCCTAACTCTAAACACATTTATGATCCTGAATGGCGACAAAAGTTGCACTGGCAGAATAGATCTGGCCATCAATTTAGTAGTAATTGTAATGACAATCTTTAAGTTTGGGGTAAAGGTTTAAGAATTTTAGGAAGTTTGATTCCTTCCCTTGGCACTGCAGAAGCTTTGTCACAGTTAAATCATTTAGGATGCTGGCTAGCTAAACAAAGCAATGCCTCATCTATTGCTTTAAGCGGGCTCTTGCTAGATGTTGATTCAGTTAAACATGCAGCACTTTAAAACAGAGCTGTGATAGATTTCTTATTGCTCACACAGGGTCATGGCTGTGAGGATTTGAAGGATTGTGTTGTATGAATTTGTCAGACCATTCAGAATCAATCCATAAGAGCACTCAGATGCTGAAGGAAGGAGTTAGCAAATTAAGAACTGATGATGGATGGGACTGGCTGAACAATCTTTTAAGTGGCTGGGGAATATCTGGATGGATTCAGTCTTTGTAAAGATAGGACTAGCGTGTGTAGTTATATTTTTGTGCATTACTATTTGTTTGCCCTGCATTATGCAGTGTGTTCAACATATTATTGATAAATCTCCAAAGAATGATTTTGCTGTTGGTCAAGACAGAGGAATTGCAGAATTGCAGGTATTGATCAGGCTATGTGTGATTTGGAATTATGAGAGAGAGCTCTGTTCAGTTCTGTTCTGCCCTGTTCTTTTGATATAACTTTACTCTTTTGATCTTATGTGCCAAAGCACACTGAAACTGTTTCTAGCATTGTATTCTTGACAACTCTATAGTTGATATATTATAAGGTATTGTATTCTATATTTTTGCTATGCCAACCAATCAAATATCTTGGGCGGATTTTTGGGCAAAGATTCTTATCCAATGATTCTGCTTATTTATTATGTAATCACTTTAGAAAAAGATATAAAAATCTACATTAAATCAATAAGCATATTCTTGACTTGCAATGCGTCAAGAGTCTGTGTTTGATTGCATTGTGATTCGGGGATCGTGCCTCCTATTTGGTAACATCTCCCCACTACTCTGGGTTTTTTTCATCCCTTCCACCATGCACCAGGCCATCTGTTCACCTTTTAAAAGACGGCCAGGCCCCAGTCTGATACAAAGGACTTTTCTTCTTAAAATTACTCAGGTTTCCTAGCATATCTTCTCTTAGCAACAAAGCATCCCACTGGAATGAGTCCAAATTGGGGAACTAGTGCACAATCTAGACTGGAATTGGACAGCAGTTGTGGATTATATGTATGTAAGTGACTCTACTTACTGACCTTGTTTATCTTTCTTTTTTTAATTTGGTTCAGCACCAAATAAACATAACCTTATCCACTTTAGGACATGAAGAGACATATGGTTTTGGCCAGTCCATTCCTTACCTAAGTAAAAGGTACATGAAAAAAACACCTTTTATGCTTTGAAGTTCTGTTGAACCAAACTAGAAGTTAGCCTTACTTTCCTATTTGATAAACTTTCTGTGCAGGGATCTCTAAGCTGAATGGCATTTTCATTCATTCTTGTAAGCCTATGTGAGAAGCATCAGCTCAACACTATCCTCCCCCTGAAGCCAGGGTAAGACTTGCAAAGACAGCATATCTGTGCTGTCAGAACTTTTCCTCCATCCTCAGGGACTCTTGGTTCTTTCCTTCTCTCTGATCCCTCTTCTTAGGAGACCTAGTTTTCCCTGGAAGCCTGCCTTCAAACTACAGAACTTTTCATTTTCTTGAAAGTGCCTCTTCCATAGTGCCTGTAGCAATCATGTCCAACTTCTGAGAGCCTGAGCATTCAGCAGAAAACTCCTCAGAGGCTGTCAGTCGCTGCAGGCTGAACCACTTGTCATTGGACCCAAAATTCCCCCTGGATTTTCAGTCAGTTCTGACATGTGACTCATCAGCTGAAGCCCTGTTAATCACGTCCAAATATTACCATCCCTCAGCACATACTAGTGGGTTTAAATACATGGTCTAGTCTAGTTTTAAGGCTAGAAGCAATGGGTAAGTTTTTTTCTTAGCTTCCTAAATGTTTTCAAAGAGAAGCACATTATTCTGTTGGGTCCAGTCTTTATTCCTTCGCATATATCAGTGCCATAGTATAAGAATAGAACACCCTTTCCACAAAGTTATTACGAGGAGTTTAGGGCTCATTTTCTTTCAGGAAGTCTCTCTTGCCGGGAAGAGGCATTTTTCCCAGAGACAGCTAATTGTTTTCTGCTACTGCATTACAGAGAAGCTCTCCCTGCTATGAGAAGAAAAGAAGTTCCTGCAGATATGTTTGAAGGCCCCCACAGTGGGGGAGGCTGCAAACAATAAAAGCCCTAAGAAGAACAGAGGGCATATCTTTCCCTGGGCCCAGTGTTTTTGGCGCTGTTAGGTTTCATGTTGTCTACTTTTAGCGTTCTTGCCTTTAGAAATAAATTTTCCTGGATCCGTCCACTCGTGGTGTTTTTAGGGATACCTGTATGTTATCTATCTTCACACACAGTAAAAGCATCCATGCTCAGATGCTAGATGTGCCTTAGACTGGTTAATCTTGAATCAGAGGTTACATAGAGTTCCCAAGTACTTCAGGCACAACTTACACAACTGTGGTTAGGCAGTAAGCAGATGAAGTTGTTGAAACCCAGTGACTGGCAAAGATTTCATCTGGTGCCATTAATGTGACTGAGTTGATACATGGGGAAAAATAGATACAGATATATACCCCTTTTCTAGCTTCTTGATGCATTTTAGCACTGTAGCATGTGTGAAGTGGTAATATTCACCTCGCAGACAAGAGTCAGAAGATTTGCAACCTTTGGTGTCCTTACTGTTGCTACCTCAGCCTGTTTCCTCAAGATCCTCTCAGCAGCTTTTACATATATGACAGAAAAGATGCACTTTACTACGTTAATACTGGTTCACCTTCTTCTTTTCAATCAGTCACTTAAAAGAGCAGAAGTCAACGCAGAAACCTGTGGAGAGGGAAATGAGGAGGAAGAGAAGAAAGAGCCATAAAAACGAAGGAAGGAGGCAGGTCAGACAATGCAAGATTGCGCGAGAAGCACTGAAAGAAAGCTTAGAGTAGCTTTGGACTTGGGGAGGCCCAACTTGGGGAGAACTTGGGGAGGATCTCTGGTAGTCTAGGTTATTGAATGTAGAAATAAAGTTGATGTTCCACTACAGAGCAGGTCCCTACATAGTCTGGTCCTTTTCTGTTAAAGAAAGACTGGTCCTTTGGACCTGGTTACTAAATCTGTCTTGCTCTGTATGCTGACAGTGATGAACTTACTTGCAAAGATGAAGGCAAAAAGTGAAAATTGGGATGTCTGTTGGCATGATGGCATTGATATGTCTGCTTAGTAGTCACCTTCAGAAGGCTTCAGTTCATTACCCCAGCAGGTCTGTGTCCTCTGATGCCTGTGACTCTTCCAGAATTTACTTGTGATTGCAGTCAGTGACCCCTTCATCTATGGAATATGTGGGGGTTTGAGATGAAGAATCAGAGCAGCATTTGAGATGCTGGGCAGTTTGTACATGCAGGGGTATAGAATGATGGGGTTTTCTGTTCTTTTCCTAATCATGCTTGAAATGTAATTAGTGTTTCTTGACTATTCCTGCAATGGAATTAATCTTTCTTGACTATTCCTAAGCACTCATATACATTTACATAGAAACTGTTGTGGTTTCACCCCAGCCAGCAGCCAAGCCCCACACAGCCACTTGCTCACTCCCCCACTAGTGGGACTGGGGAGAAAACTGGAAGGGTAAAAGTTAGAAAACTCATGGATTGAGAAAAAGACAATTTAATAGATAGAGCAAAAGCTGCACACATAAGCAAGGGAAAACAAAGGATTAATTCACTGCTTCCTGTGGGCAGGCAGGAGTTCAGCCATCTCCAGAAGAGAAGGGCCTCATCACACGAAACAGTTATACTTTGGCAGACAAACACCATCACTCCAAACCTCTCAGTTTCTTCTTCCTCTACCAGCTTTATGTACTGAGCATGATGCCTTATGGTATGGAATATCCCTTTTGGTCAGTTTGGGTCACCTGTCCTGGCTGTGTTTCCCTCAGCCTCCCACGCACCCCCAGACCCCTCGCCACTGTGCCAGTACCAGAAAAGCAGAAAAGGCCTTGGCTCTGTGTTAGCACTGCTCAGCAATAACAAAAACATCTCTATGTTATCACCCCTGTGTTCAACACAAATCAAAAACACACCCCATACTTGCCACTGTGGAGAAAATTAACTCTACCCCAGCCTAAACCAGCACAGAAGCGTACCCAAACCTGCAGGACCTTACTGCTGAACACTAGGGCTCGGAGAGGGCAGGAGAGCGGTCGGTGCCCATCCCTGTACAGTTGGAGCTCGCTCACTGCCAAGCTCACACCGCCTCACACCCCTCGGTGGGAGCACAGGCCGCGGGGCTCGGCCCTGCCCGCGCCGCCGCCAGGTGTCAGCCTGGGCCCGGCACACGTACCACGGCGGCCTTCCCGGAGCCTGTGCTCGTGGAGTCACTGAACGGCCTGGCTTGGAAGCGACCCTAAACATCACCTAATTTCAACACCCCCGCAGCGGACAGTGACACTAGAACAAGTTGCTCAGAGCTCCATTCAACGTGGCCTTAAACACTTTCAGGGATGGGGCATCCACAACTGCTCTGGGCAACCTGTTCCAGTGCCTCCTCACCTCTACAGTAAAGAATTTTTTACTAATGTTTAACCTAAACCTAATCTTTCTCAGTTTGAAACCATCTTCCCTTCTCCTGTCACTACATGATCTTACAAAAAGTCCCTCTCCAGCTTTTCCTGTAGGTTACCTTCAGGTAGTGGAAGGCTACAATTAGGTCAACCCAAAACCACCTCTTCTGCAGACGGAACAACAGCATGTCAATGTCCTTCCTATGCTGCAGACCCCAAAGCTGGATGCAGGACTCCAGGTGGGGTCTCACAAGAGCTGCTCTTCCCACAACCACTTCATTGCTGCTTTCCTGTGAAGAACTATCAGCAGGGCCATAATTTTAAATGTTGTACAACATTCTTCCAGCATCCTGCTCCAGAGGGAGCAGGTGGGTCGGTGAGCAATGGCTGTGGCACGTTTTTTGCTGGACTCACTGCATCGGTGGTTGAGGGACTAGAGATATTTGACAACTGGTCCATACAACAACTGTGCGTGAAAACTGACATCGCTTGTTGGCCCATATGTGCAGTGGGTACAGGGAGGTGTCACTGCTGCAGGACAGTATTAAGACCCTTGGATCCACTGAATTTACTGCACCTGATACACAGACCTGAGTGTAGATATTCAGCATTTCTGGAGGGGACTGTTGTTTAAAACAGGTAATCTGCTATGATGTTCTTCAGTGGCTCCAAGTCTGTTGACCAAGTGTTCACCACTCCCTGGCTGCGCCAGTGTAAAATATCTATGCCTCTCTCTCCCACTCGGCCCCAAGAAATCTTTTTTTGAGGTTTGGGGGTTTTTTTCAGCTTAAGAGCCATAAAATGAAACACCAACATATGCAGACTCAGAATTAAGGCCAGGGAGTTGGGAAGACCTAATGGTTTTATACTTCTCACAAAAAAGAAAAAAAAAAAAAAAAGAGTGTGGGCTTTTTTTTACACATCCTGCAACTATTGTTACATAACACAGAAAAAGATTTACAGCATCCTAGATTTTCCTTTAAAATCAATCTCTTGGCTTATCAGCAGGCAGATGCTCTATGGTTAGTTAGCTGGATCAGGGGTGAGAAGTTTCTCACTTGTTTCCAGACTGGAACAACAAGGAGGAGAGAACAATGAGATCTTGAGGTACCTGATGGCAGAAAGTCCTGTTTCACTGTCCTTACAGCACTTTTTTTTTCTACAGAGAAGGGTGCACTTTGGAGTAGAGGAGTAGCACATACATATACTGTTCAATATCTTTGTCTTTTCTTCCCACAGTGTCTTGGATTTGTGCTGCATATGTTACACATGCATCTTTATCTCATGCTGAGTGCTGTTGTGTATTAGTCACGCATTACTATTCAACTTAGGCTTGCACAGAATCAGATGCCCAACTAAACTGATTTGTCCAATTATCACCCCTAAGTTTCTAGATTAGCTACAGCCATCAGAAGTCTTCTGTAAGAAAACAACATAATCAAATAGAGATGGGAACTGGCCTGAGGCAGGTGTGGCTTTTATTTATTTTAGTGTCCACTTCAACTCCAGACTCAACAACTATGTTGCAGCTAAATTGCACCTTTACATCACAAAAAACCTGCAGGGAGATTGGATGGTTTCTTTCAGCTGAAGAGTTTGAGCCCAAATTTCTATTCCAAAAGGGCTTAATTTATTTATTTTGCCAAAAACAATATCAAAAGAGATTGGATCTCTGGCAAGGAACTAGATGCATCCTTCTTTCTTACTATGTGGCCTGATGCAACAAAAATACTAGCAAAAAATTGAGAGTGCTAGTGAAAATATTAGTCACATGAAGCAGTGTGGTGGAGGGATGTATTTGCAGTCTGTATTGTGCAGAGCATTCTCAAATCAATAAAGCTTTTATAAGCTTGGTGGCAGCATTTGTCCCCTTGCTGGGAATTCAGAGATAAACTGTGGTAGACACTGAGCAGGGGCAGTCGGAGAGTGGAACATGAATTGCTCTGCTGATCCTGCACCTGTGAAATGGTGCAGAAGGAAATGGTTTGGCTAGCATAAATTAAGGCAGCTCTGAGACTCATCTAACATACCTCAGGAATTCAGCCTGCCAGCACAAAATTAGACAGTGCAGAAAGCTGGCTAAACACTACCTCTGTACCTTCCTTAGCTTGTGAGAGTGACACAGACAAGTGACATTGTCAGAACTCTTCCATATTAGAAAGAAAACACTGTCTAAGTAATATGTTTTGAAAACACAGCATGCACACCAGAGCATTTAACGTGTTACATAGTTTAGATGAAGCTTTGGATCTCTTGCAAGAGAAATCATCTTTTTGTAATGGATCCCTTTGTACTGGGTCTATCCGAGCCCCAGCAGCCTTAGCAGTGCTAGGAGATAACACTCCACTGTTTTGACTACTGTGCGGGAGAGACAGAGGGGACACAAGCAGATCAGGTGACCCAGACTGACCAAAGGGATATTCCAGACCATATTACGTCAGCTCAGATTCTGTGGCGACACGGGACTCCAGAAAGAATTGAGTCAGATAATGGGACTCACTTTCAGAATAATCTCATAAGTTCTTGGGCAAGAAAACATGGCAGTAAATGGATATATCATATCCCTTATCACCCACAAGCCTCTGGAAAGATTGAAAGGTATAATGGACTGTTAAAGACCATGTTGAGAGCCTTGGGAAATGGCACATGGAAGCACTGGGAAGCAAATTTGGCTGAAGCTACTTGGCTGGTCAATAGTAGCGGGTCTGCCAATCACCCTGGTCCTGCCCAAACAAAACCCCTACACACTGTGGGAGGAGATAAGGTCCCCATATTACACATGGGAAAGTGGCTGGGAAAGTCTGTGTGGATTCTCCTCCCACGAGGAAAGGCAAACCCATCCATGGGATTGTTTTTGCTCAGGGGCCAGGGTGTACTTGGTGGGTAATG